>APFE030120813.1:87592-113975 GCA_000404065.3 Pinus taeda
CACGTCGTACAAGTTTGCTCTACTGAACTAGTCTATAATCAGGTCACTATGGGAGATTTCACATAACTCTTCCTTGGAGAATCCAATTTGAATCAGACTGGTGGCATTGGAAAGAGGACACAGAGGGCTACCACAGGTTGCAATTTCAGAATTGGATGTTCTAAAAGTACAGAGATACATTAGAGGAAATATCGAGCTCCTACAAAGAAAAAAAAAGGTGTGTAGATTCTTTTAAATTTTTGCTTAAGATTGGTTTGAAAATTTATTTTGAAGGAATTCAAAGGGCTAATAGAGAATTATTATCAGTAACTGATGCCTCGAGGAAAGAAAATGCAAAAACCTAGTAAGGAACCTAAAATCCCTAGCATGACTCATGAAGAAGAGGAAGAAATGCTACATGATATATCAAAATTACAACACCAAGTGCAAAAAATGTCAGTCTCACAAAAGTTAACAGAAGCTAAGATAAATGGCATGGAATATAAGATAAAGGGTGTGGAAGCTAAAATGGACGATTGGAAGACATATTTGAAGACAGGCATGGACGATTGGAAGATAGATTTGAAGACCGACATGGACGAATTGAAGATAAATATGAATAAGCTGCTACAAGAAATGGTCACTAAGGGTGAAAGGGAAGTAAAGGAAACTCATGATGAGCACAAAAGAAATGTTAATCATGATTCCATAGACTCTAATGTGGGATCGAAGACCCATCATATTCCAAAAATTGATATGAGGAAGTTTTATGGCAAGGATCCAACAACATGGATATTACAAATGGAGCAATTTTTGAATCTCAATAATGTGCAAAACTGTTATGCTTCTTAACCTGCAAAGTAATACCGAACCGAGAATATGCAAAGAAAAAATACCCAGAACACAGAATATGCGAAGAAAATATACCCAGAACACAGAATAGCAAGGATTTTATTACTCAGAGAGAAATGTTCACAGGCCTCTTCGAGGGGGCAACCTCCAATAGAGCAGAGCTCGATTACAAAACAAGACACGATACTCCTCGCAGGGAGTCTCTATCCTTTATATGTGACTCATACATGCAATACCACGGGCCAATACCGTGGGTTTTATTAATACCGTCTATCTAATACTACCGCCCATTTGCAACTAACTGTGGTCCCGTCATTAATTGCAGGTTAACCACTTACAATTATTAATATGGGCTTTATTGACTCTTGACTATGATGTGATCCCATGACATAAATAAGGGGGTTAGGGTGGGACCCTAACAGAGGCAGTTACAGGCCAAAGGAGGTAGGACGGGGGGAAGGCAATCCGAAATTGCCATCTTATTGATCAGTGTGAGGTATCCTCGGCCTTCCCACAACATTAAATTTTTTTGGCTTTCACACAGCATTAAAACACCATTAATTATGGCGGTGGGCTTCTGGGTGGAAGCGTGGGTGGCCATGTGGCCATGCCACTTGCTAGTCCGGATTAGCTGCACTGTACCAACGAGATTAATCACCTGCATCCGGGAAGAAGATAATTATTATTAGAAAACACAATTGAATTATATATATCAAACTGGAATATTTTTAAAATGTGTCTTTCTTAGAGTATCTATTTTTGGAATTACTCTTGATCATAATATCTATTCCAAATGATTGGAGCACTTGCAAGAATTTATATTAGGAACTTATACAACAACAAAAAACCTGAGATTCTAGAACAATGTATGTTTCAACCATGCACCTTGCAAGGTATGCTTGTTGCATTATAAAGTTATTAAGAATTTTTGTGTACTTCTTTAGGAAGAACATTAATCTACAACTCATTACACTAGTTAATTCAATATATTCACCCATATATACCAAAATATGAACACAAAATCATAAGAATCAGAGTCCTAGGACCAACATGAAACACATTACAAAGACTAGCAAGATATGAAATATTGTTTATTGCTTTGTATTATGGGGTGTTGTTTTGGAATTACCAAGACATGCTCCTATTCTATGTAGATTAAGGGTCATTTCTTCTGAATCAAACATATTAATTATTCTAAACAATGACTAAGTCCTTGATTTGAGATATCCTCCTATTTATTTTCTTTCTCATACATAAGATACAAAAGAACTAAATTTTGTCAACAAACAAATTTAATTTTATTCACTTTGGTTTTTAAAAACTAATGGATTATGTTGTCTTTGTCTTTTGGATGCTAGACGAAGTCATAATAACATATAAAGCTTCTTCATAGTAATTTGTGGAGAATTTATAGTCTACATACTTCTCTAAGAGGAGTTATTGTGTTGGCCAATCTAGGACATTAAGGCCCCTAACCATTCTTGTGACTCAAAAGGGTCATCTTGCTAAGTAGTAATCATAACTTGGGCACATGATTAGACTTTCCTTTCATTATTCCCCCACGGAAAATGATTCACTTGAGTAATTATTTGGTTGAAATTATTTTTCATACTAAATTCTCTTATACTCACAAACTTAAGAGACTTTCTTCCCCATAATGAGAAATGGTGACAATCTAGATTGTAGAGGTAAATATCCCAAGGGGTTTTTGATCCAAATAATATGTATTATAACTAAGCTCCATACTTAGTTGTTTTCCTTATGGGTTTGTGCGAAGAAACACCACACAAGTTAACACTCCACACAAGACTTCCTCAACACACATTTTCTGCAATCCTTATACTTAGCCAAATTTTTGGCTTGTGGAAGGATTTTATTCATACATTCCCCCACACAATCAGACCTTCACACATCTTAGTTTTGCACATCCTTGTATTTCACACATTGTATCCTTCATCACACCCATTCCTCCACATAAACTAATCCGTGTGAAATGACAGTTCTTTGTGCATGACATGTCAAGAGGTCACCTCACCAAATTTACTTCAATCCTTAAAGTAAATCCATCATTTACTCATTTCGAGGTTAATTAAAATTCCATTGAGGGAATTTTGATCCTCGAGGTAAAGGAAATTCTTGATATGATACTATGTGAATCACTCTTCAAGTGCTTGATATCATACTACATGAATTAGTCCCCATCACCTCACATAAAGAGTGCCCATGAGCATTAAATTCCCATTATTGTTTCACATGGTCCAATGGAAGTGGTATGAAAGATGGTAACATATTATTAATTGTACCGAAGAACGGGGATTTAAGAGCCAATATCCATTGAAGCTTCATTGATCTCTCTTGCATTTCTAATTACAACCAAAAGAAACGTGTAGACATTTTGTGGGAATACAATTGATTCACTCGTCGACCTAGATAACAATTTTCACTAGTATACTATATACAATTGGTATTTGAATATAGCCCCAAAAGAAAGGAATAACAACAAAACTTGGACCACGGAGTTGATAAATGTTGCATGTGTTCCTCAATTGTTCAACTTCTAAGAAGTAGTTTATCTCTATGCAAGACACTTCGACCTGAAGACCAAGACTGCCAAGCTAGGCATCAAGAAGAATCCAATTCCCATAAATCCTAAGGTATTCATGAAAATGTTTAAATTACCATATCCCACAAGGAAGCTCAAGTTGTCTGAAGCTTACGCTTTTCTCAACTCTTGATGTAGAAGAATCTACAAGTCAAAACCTCTAATTTATCTTCTTAGGTCAATCCATTTACTAAAGGAAGTGTGTTTCCTTAATTTTATTTAAATTGTAATATTTTCCAAGTTGTAAATCTAGAAGGAATCTATATTGCTAGAGAGGATAGGATGAGTTTCATTTAGTTACTATGCAAAGGGATAGATTTAGCTAGATTAAGAATTTGTTAGTTAATATAGAAAAATAGATCAAATTTGTTGAGTTTGGTTACAAGAGTTTTATGAGAGGACTTTCCAATGTAAGAGATATTAGCAAATATAAGTGTGTGAGTGAAAAATCAGAGTGAAGAGGTTTGAGAAGACCAAGAGGATGAATTTGCATCCAGTGTTGTAATTTTATAATCATTCATGTCTCAACTAATATATCAGTGTGTATATTCCTTTGTGTGTCTATGTAGTTGAATTCATATTGTGTTGAGCGCAAGCCAAATTGGATTTTTTTTGTTTTATCGTAAGTGAACCAATCCTAGTTCTAAATTAGTTTGAATTTTAGAATCATAGGTTAAATTCCCAATTCACAGTCATCAGCTTGAATCTGGGGATCACAGAATGCCATTTGGATTAAAATGCAACCCAAAGCTTTCTTATTGGACCATACCCAATTTCTTCTAACACAAATATTCAACCAAACCAGATCTTTTTTTTTTCAAAAGTTCATTAGTTGAAAAGAACATGAAATTGTCAATCATAGATTGTTATCAATCCAGGCACATTACAAATAAGTTATCTAGATTGAAGCAATAGTAGTAAAGAAAGAAACATTTGGATCGATGTAGATATATATATTGAACGAGGTATTTGGATTGAAAGAAGTATCCAGATCAATAGTGATCACTGGTATAAGGATCATTTGGATTGCTATATTTTCATTTTTCAGGATCATTAGCGAAAAAGGGATCATTCAAATCTCCAGATTGCATGTTTTAAAGATTATCTAGATCTCCAAATCTCTAGACTATGAGCCACAATAAACCCATCCAGATCTTGGATTTTAGATTGCATCATCAAATTTGGGGTTCGCACTACACATTTTGGGGTTGTTCACCATTAAAGTAAATTGGGGTTCTATGAAGGAAATTGGGTGTTAACCAAGGAGTGAAGTTGTAGGTATAACACACACAAATATCACATTAGGGAGAATGAGAGACTCTAATATCTAAGGAAAACTTTAAAGAGCATAAATTTTCAATTTAGGGGAACCAAATAGTTAAAGGTGACTGAAGGCATCAATTGGTATCAAAGAAAGGAGTGCTCAAATATGGAATAAAGAAATAAAGGAGCAACCAAAGGAACAGGTCAAGGAAGGCTTGTAGAAAACACAACCCTACAAGTAGAGGATGCACATTCAAAAGAGGTTGGAGGTGATGGACACTTTCCAAAAAAGAGAAGATGACGTGGGAGATTTCAATGAGGTGGAAGACAAAAATTCTAATGAAGAAGAAGGCGAACAATCAACAAAGGAAAAAATGTTGAAGATGATAGCTATGATGAGTGCCAAAAAAAATAGAGGTGCTTGTATATGAAGGCAATTAAAATGTTGATGAATTGATGGATTTGATCAATTCCATGGACAAATATTTTGATTATGAAGTTGTTGATAAAAAAAAAGAGTAAAGTATGCATTGAAGGGATTGAAAGGCCATACAACCCGATGGTGGGATGAAGTGCAGGAAGACAGAAAGAGGAAAATAAATTCCACAATCAAGAGTTGGGACAAAATGGTGGCTAAATTCAAAGGTAATTTCGTGCCTAAATATTACTAGTTAAATATTTTCAAGCAATTGTTGAATCTTAGACAAAAATCTATGTCAATAAGGGAATACACTAAGGAATTTTACAAATTAAACATTAGAGTTGATCATATTGAAGAGGATGTTGAAAAGGTTACTAGGTACACTAATGGTTTAAGGTATGAAATTCAATATGAAATTAATATCTTATCCGTGAGGATAGTCGAAGATTCATATCAAGTTTCTTTGAGAGTAGAAGAATAGATAGCCAAAAAAAAGTGTCATAAGAGTAGAGGAACAAGTATTTCATGATGAAAGGGGCAACAGATTGGCGAAGGAAGCTTTAAGTCCTCAAGATAGGAAAGTGGAAATTAAAGTAGTCAGACACCAAGAGGAGGTGAATCTAGAGGGAGAAGATCCTTTTCAAGAGGTAGAGGCATAGGCAGAAATTATAAGCTTGGAAAATTGGGACATGTGTCATGGGAATGTCTAGAAAATAATCTAGTAAGTCAAATAAGTGCACATGTGACAAAAGCGATAGAAGAAAGTGAAAACTTAGTAGCAACTAAAGAAACCCATGAAGCAATATAATCAATATTGATGAAGAGAGCTTTGATCAAATCAAGGAAGGAAGCTAAGGAGCTAGGACAAAGGAAATGCTTGTTCATAATTGTATGCAAGTCAAAGGGTAAGTGTTGCAAAGTTATGATTGATAGTAGTAGAACAAATAATTTGTTTTCTAATGAGATAGTAGAAAAAGTAGATTTGAAGAGGAAAACACACCCTAGCTTATAAAGTGTCATGGATGAAAAAAGGACATTAAATTTTGGTGAATGAACAATGTAAGGTGGAGTTTCATATTGGCAGCTATAAGGATAAGGTATTATGTGAAATAACTCCCATGGATGTTTATCATATTTTTAGGAATATCATGTTAGTATGATAGAAAGGCTATTCATGATGGTAGGAGGAACACCTTTACACTTGAGAATAATGGTAAGAAACATGTTTTGCTACCTTTGTAACATGAAGGGGCAAAGGAAGAAGTCGGTCCTAGTGTGTTTTTAATCAATGGAAATTATCTAGGAGGATCCTAAAAGGCCAATTTTTTTAAGTCCTTGGAATTCAGTGAAACCTATCTCAAATCAAAGAGATCTTCATTCTGAATCCAAAGATGTGAACAACATTTCAATCTGACACCATATGTCAAAGTTATGGCACGCTGAAGTTTTTGAAAAAAATTTACAAATTTTGCAGGCAAGACCCACAAGGATGAAACATGGCACTAACATAAGCCATACATATGTTGAAATCATGCGTACGGATGATGAAATCATAAGGATGACATGGCAGACTACAGTACGGTCGACAGAGAGCCAATCGAGAGACAACACGTGGTAGGTGACGTCAACAACCGTGTCAACGGCCTAGTCAGACGTATGGACCAATCAAACAACATGTGGCATAACCATATAGTTTAGTCAATAGATTATAGGGATATTCTTAACCAATTGGGTGTTGCTACATGAAAAGCTTAGATTGACTAGATAAAGCCCAATCCAAGGTCACCACATGGCCCAATCACAGGGTGCAACGTGGCACCCGTGATTGGCCAGTGGGCCTAGAATGGGCCAAATGTGGAAGGAAACTTGGCAAAGAAGCTAGTTCGGTGGTTGTGCCAAACATGATGGTAAAATTGGCAATTCCAGCTAAATCTGGCAATTTGTTTTGGAATTCCAACTAAACAATTTGGTGGTTTTCCAATATGGCAGACTCGCCAAATCCTATAGCTAATTTCAGCGACAATAGAATTCAACTCGGCAGCAATGGAATTCAATTCAGGTGAATGATTATTGTTTTATTACAAAATATATATAATGGTGGGTGGGTTTTGGGGTTGAACCAATGACCTCCAACTTGCTAATGACTTAACACATGACGGGCCACCATTGGACCAAGATGCCCATTATTAATAAGAAGCCCAAACTTTGTATAGAAGGTGAGTTGAACCATTTGACCAAGGGAGGGAGGTGGAACTCTAACATTATGGAACCGGGTGCACAGAACTTTGCCCCGAAAGAACCCTAGGACACACCAATCAAGGAGAATATTCTTGGTATATTCTAGGAATATTATTAGAATATCCTTGTGAGGGAATCTTGCAGGGAATATAAAAGATACCCTAGAGCAACAGAGGTCACCAACACAGAACAAGGCTGAATTTATAGCCACTTTTCACGATTTTTCACCACGAACTCAACGGTGCAGTCTATTTCTTTAGTAGAGGTGTGCATTTTAAGGACATCCCCGAAAGTGGAGGTATAAGGTGTCATTTTATAATTTCATGTAATTTGATTTCACTACAAATTAATGAAAGAGGCCTCCCCACATTGAGCAGGGCTTGGAGATGTAGCCCACATTGGGTGAGCTTCGTTATCAACTTGTTTTGTGTTTTTTATTATCATGTTTGTCTTTTATTCTCATTTTTGTATTTTATTTCCGCTTCTTTGATTTGTATGCATCTTAAGGTTACATGCCCTTATAAGTGCAATTATGTATTCATCCTTGAAGTAAAAATATTCAAATCAAGTTTGGTATCAGAGCAAGTCTTTTTTTGATGTGAATTACAAGTGTATGATAACCAGGGAAAAACTCTAAATAGGTGAAGGAAAACTTAATTCCTTTGATCCAAAAGTGGGGCGTGCAGCATAGAGAAGGGAAATGGCAGAAGAAGATGCTCGGTTGGAGGAAGAGAAAAATTATTGCAAGGTATTCTACACCATGGTAGAAAAAGTTAACAAATTATTTGCATAATATGAGAAGACAATGGTGAAACCAAAGAAGAAAGAAGGACCAGATGATCATGCCTCAATAAATCATGAAGGTGGAGGAGAAGAGCCTCCTCCTAAACCTCCCTCTCCATCTTCCATTGAAAGTTATTCTTCTTCCTCTTCTCATCATTAAAGAGGTAGAAAAGCTTATAAAAATCCCTTTTTCAAGTTGGATGTCAAGTTCAATTTGCCTATGTTTAGTGTAGAATAGAATGTAGAAAATATAGACCACTAAATCAAATAGGTTGAAGTATATTGTTGCATACAATGAATCAAAGAGGAAGAGGCCAAGATTCAATTAGCATCCCTTCTATTGAGTGGCACTGCTCTCGCATGGTGGGAAAGCAAGATGTAGAAAGGTGGTAAGAGTAATTGTACACTTCTTTCAACTTGGTCTGAGTTTGTTTCTAATTTAACATGATAGTTTTACCCATTGGGCTGTAGACACAAGCCCGTGATGGAATGGCAACATTTGAAACAAAGAAAAGTTCAAAATGTTCATAATTTTACAGAGGAGTTTAGAAAACAAGAATTAGCATTTAATGTTCCATTAGACTTTCCTCAAACGTTTATGAAATACATTGGCTCTTTGTGTAGTTATTTGCACCATTTGTTGTTATTATTTAAACCCAAAACTCTTAATGAAGATAGTGTGAAGGTTGTACATCTTGAAAGTAGGGGGAAGCATGAGTAAGATGACAGCCCAAAGAGGAAAACAACAAGTAAGAGAAAGGAATAAAATCATTCTTGTACTCATTGTGAGAAAGAAGGGCATGATGATGAGAATTGCTGGAAATTGCATCTAAAACTGAGGCCAAAGAGGAATGGCAAAAAAGAGAAGTAGAAGACGGTCACCACCGTGCAACAAGACAAAGAATCTAAATTAGAGGATGAAGAGAATATCACCACTGCAAGATTTGCAGGTGTTGTACCAATTGACTTGGGATCTGCCTCAGGTGATGAGATGAAGATTGTAGATCTTGGGATTGCAGAGGATGTACCTATTAACTTGGGTTTCGATTCAGGTGATGAGACAAATATTTCACCGGATGTTGTGCCAATATGAAAAGGGAAATAAAGACTACATGGCTCCAAGAAATTGAGGAGATCAACCAAATAATTCAAGCAGAGAATGTTTAACTAAGGAGACTCTTACAAGAAGAAAAGGAGGAGAAAAAAAGGTTATAACATCAATTACAAGACAAGGGGGACGCCTTGAAAGAGTTGCAACATAACAAGCCTAAGGAAAAAATTGTTTCTTCAATTTCATGTTCTTTTTAGGATGATGATTTCGTTGGTTTTGAGAAACATACTACAGACATTAGTTCAATATTAATGACGAAGCTAGGATATGAAGGAAATGACCTAGGAGCTAATGGGAAAGGCTTTTGAATCCAATCAAATTGGAGGAATCATCTCACTATACAGGACTTGGTTATATCAAAAAGGAAGTTGGAGAATGCTCCAAGGCAACTAATGACCAATCAATGACAAATGATGAAAACACATCCCACCATTCCAGTGAGGATTCCACGGGGAGTTCTCCTCATCAAGGACGCACCAAGAAAAAGCATTCAAAGAAGGTCCAGAAAGTGTGGAGGAGGAAGAATCATTGCATTCACCGCAATGAGGATGTGCATCAGAGAGACACATGTTAGGTACTGCATAACCATAAAGCACATATGAAGGAACCAACTAGAGAAGTTATTCATCAAGTGAATAAGCCACATGGAGATGGCCCATTCAATTTGTTGAGCAAGAGATTGTTTTATTAGATATAGTAGCTTGTCATGGCCATATTTTGTAAATCACATGTTGTTAAACAATTGTAAAAGTGATGAAGTGTTTGCCATCACTTATGAATGAAACATCATGATGCCTTTAACATTTTTTAATGATATCTTGGGTATGGTTTATGTTATGATTCTAATGTGAAATTGACCCATGAATCTGATATAAACTCTTGGCAAGTATGGGGTTGTTTGGGTCATGATTGGACTTGTATTAAGAACATGTATTTTGCAAAGAATGTACTACAAGTTTGCATAAAGCACAAGTGTTGGTTCATCACTTATGGCTTTGAAGTAGAAAGGTGAAGGAGAACGAAATGTGGCTTGACAGGGCACATGTTTTGTAGATGAGGGAGTACAAGAATATTGCATATTGTGTTCATGCTTTTGGAGGAACACAATCTCCTAAGTAGGGAGGAATGATCTTGGAGGATCATAAAAGGCCCAATTTTTGAAGTACTCGGAAATTAGAAAATCCTATCTCAAATATAAAATATCATCATTCTGAATCCAACGGCGTGAATGACACCTCAATCTGACATCGTATGTGAAAGTTATGTCCTAGTGAAGTTTTTGAAAAACAACTAAAATTTTTATAGGCAAGACCCACAGGGATGACACGTAGCACTGGAATTAGCAATAAAAATGTCGATATCATCTGTACGGATGATTATGTTAGTAGGATGAAATATCAGTGCGTTTGGCAGGGGTCCAATCAAGTGACGACACATGGTAGGTGACATTAGCAACCCAGTGAGCAACCTAGTAATACATAGACCAATCAGACAACGACATGTGGCATGACCATATAGTATAGTCGATAGATTCTAGGGATATTATTGACCAATCTAATGATGCCATGTGGAAATCTTAGATTAGCAAGAGAAGGCCCAATCTAGGGTTACCACATGGCTCAATCACAAGGCACCACGTGGCACCCTGTGACTAGCTAGTGGGCCTAGACCGAGCCAAATGTGCTAAGAAAATTGGTAGAGGAGCTAGTTCGGAGGTTGTGCCAAACATGGGGGTAATTTTGGCAATTTTTGCTAAATCTAGCAAGGTGGTTTGGAGGTAAAACTAAAAGGGTTGGCGAGTCGCCAAATTGGCGGACCCACCAAATCCCACAACTAATTTTGGTGGTAATAGAATTCCATTAGGAGGCAATGGAATTTAATTTAGGTGAACGATTATTATTTTATTACAAAATATGTATAACGGTGGGCGGGTATGGGTGTTGAACCTATTATCACTTGAGGAAACTCTCCTAGGTTGCAGCTCGGAGATGCCTAGTAACATATAATCTTCAATATTGTTCTCTGAACTATTGGAATGAATGATAGTTTGGATCAAGCCAGATAACCATTTCAACTCTGTTTTTACTGAAGACATGCATGAACACCCTCAACTTACAAGGCTTTAGACCATTAATGTTCAATAGTTTGTAGATTCAATGGGTAAATGGAGAGTACTGACTATACTGGCAGATGCATATATAAACACATATGAATGGCTAGCTATAGGCAGTAAAAGAGAATACTAATTGTACCGGCAGATGCATATATAAACACATATGAATGGCTAGTTATGGGCAGTAAAATAAGCTTGCAAATCTAAGTTATCAACGCAGAGATAAGATAACAGTTATCTGGCATTAGATACAGAAGAAACATGAACAACTTGTTCAAGTGCAAGCTTAGAACATAAGAGAAAATGGAGATTGAACATATAACAACAAAATAAGCTTATATTGCTAATGAATGAAGATGAGAATCTTGAGTAGCAATGTCTCAATAATCTCCAGAAGTTGAACCCTTATAAGAAGAAATATTTCGGCGTAAATCACATTTAGAAAATCATTGTCGACGCGTTTCGAAACAGCCAGTGTGATTCATCGTCAGGACAAGTTGAAAAATCAAATCTATCGTTACCAATTAAATACTTAGAGCAGAGCTTCCAACGGCTAACTAGGACAACGTCTACATTTGACTAGGGACCAGGGTCAACTAAACCTGTAATAAAAGTAAGCAAGGAACCTATATATAAATTTCATGAGTAAATTTAATTAAATTACATGAGTAAATTTAATTAAATTGGTAGTCTATTAAAAAGTTAAAAAATTAACTATAACTCTTAAAATTATAAATTATTTGTTTATTTAACTATATTTGATTATATATATATATATATATATATATTAGGAGGATAAGTAAAAAATAATATTAATTGAATGCTTAGGATGACAATGGAGAATAAAGAATATTGCAAGGTAAGAAGAAATCTACATCAGTTAGAATGGTGACAATTATATAGGCAATGCATAGTCGTAGAAAAGGGTGTTTGTTATTTGCAATGCATATTTCTAGTGATAAAGGTAATTATGTTGAGGATGTAGAAGTTATTAAGAGGTACGAAATCTTGCGACAGTTTCAGGATGTGTTTCCGGCATAGATTTCAGATTTTTTGCCTCAGAGAGAAGTGGAATTATCTATTGAGTTGGTACCAGGGGAAACACCAACATCAAAGACACCATACAGGATGAGCACACCAAAGTTAGTAGAGTTGAAGTTGCGGTTGAAGGAAATGCTTGACAAGGGATACATTAGGCTGATTGTATCGCCTTGGGGTGCAACAATGTTGTTTGTGAAGAATAAGTATGGTACTCTCAGGTTATGCAATAATTATAGGCAGTTGAACAAAGTGACCATCAAGAACAGGTATTTGTTGTTGAGGATTGAAGACTTGTTCGATTAGTTTAAGGGAGCAGTAGTGTTCTTGAAGATTGACTTGAGATACAAATATCATCAGGTACACATTAAAGAAGAGGATATATACAAGGTTGATTTTCAGACCAGGTATGGCCATTATGACTTTGTTGTAGTTCCATTTGGTTTAACTAACGCTCCAGCTACTTTTATGTGCTTGATGAATAGTGTGTTGCATCCTTATCTGGACAAGTTTGTCATTGTGTTCATTGATGATATATTGATAAATTCTCATAATGATGGAAGAGCATGACGAACATTTAGCAATAGTTTTGATATTGCCTAGGGAACATCATTGGTATGATAAGCTTAGTAAATGTAGTTTCATTCAGGCAGAGGTACATTACTTGGGGCATGTTGTTTCAAAGGAAGGCATAACAGTGGATCCGGAAAAGATAAAAGTGATCATGGAGTGGGTAGTTCCTAGAAACGTGGATGATGTAAGGTCATTTATGTGGTTGGAAGGTTACTATAGGAGGTTCATCAAGGACTTCTCTCATATCACATATCCTATTACATCATTGCAAAGAAAAGGTAAGAATTTTGAATGGACAGAGGAATGTGCAACAAGTTTTGAGGAATTGAAGCAGTTGCTAACAAACACTCCAGTTCTAAAGATTACAGATGAGACAAGGAATTTGTGGTGTGTACAGATTCCTACAAGACTTGGTGGATTCTTAATGTAGGAAGGACAGGTAGTGTGATATGACTCACGATAGCTGAATGAGCATGAGCAGAATTATCTGACATGTGATCTTGAGTCAGCAATGATCATCCATTTATTAAAGATGTGGAGGCAATATCTTCTCGGTATGAGGTTTGCATTGATGAGCGATCACAATGCATTGAGGTATTTGATTGACCAACCGAATTTGAATACCAGGAAAGCTAGATGGTTGGCTACGATTAGAGAGTTTGAATTTGAGATCTGGTGCATTAAGGGAAAGGAAAACAAGGTTGTAGATGCTCTTAGCAGGAGAATGCAGGTGAATCATATACCAACTATGAGTTCTTATGGGACAGACTTACAAGATCATATCTTACAGGTAGGACAATAGGATGACAGGTACATGGAGCTTAGGCACATGTTACAACGGGGTATAGGTGGCTAGGATGTGGACTATTCTCTCACAGCGAATGGTTTGGTCAGATTTAGGGACATGATCTATGTGTCAAATGACAGTGAGCTCAAGAAGACTATCCTACGAGAATTCCATGCAAAACCATATTCAGAGGACCTAGGATGTTGGGCATTGTATAATATAGTGCTACCTGTGTGTTTCGTGACATGCTTAATCACCTCTTGAGGATCCGTTAACTCTGATGATGTGTTCGTTTACTAACACCTATGGGTTTTGGTGTAATGGAAATCGTGACTACAACAAGTGGTATTAGAGCCAAAGGTCTCGAATTCGAATCACAACCGACTCGCACTACAGGGGGAGATTTTTGGGCATTAGATAATCCAATGCTCCCTGTGTGTTTTGTGACATGTGCTTAACCATCTCTCGAGGATCTGTTAACTCTGGCAATGCATTCGTTTACTAACACCTGTGGGTTTTGGTGTAATGGCAATCGTGACTCTAACACATAATACCAGAAGACATTGACATCAGTGAAGAATTTTTATCATTGGTTGAATCTAAAGAAGGAAGTGGCAGAGTTTGTGGCTAGATACTTAGATTGTCAATAGGTAAAAGAAGAATGTAAGCACCCTGGGGGATTATTACAGTCGATTCAAATTCTAGAGTTGAAATGGGAGGTAAATTCCATGGATTTCATCACAGGTTTGTCGAGGACATCTAGACAACATGATTCCATCATGGTTGTGGTGGACAGGTTGACAAAGGTAGTGTACTTCATTCTAGTGAAGTCTACCTATTCAGCTAATGATGTAGCACAGGTCTTCATCAAAGATGTAGTGAGGATACATGGTGTTCCGAGGAAGATTGTGTCAAATAGGGATGTTAAGTTCACTTCTAGATTTGGAAGGAATTGTGTTGCAGGTTTGGGTACAAAGTTGGCCTTTAGCACAATTTATTCTCCGCAGATAGATGGACAAACAGAGAGGTTCAACGAGATACTGGAGGACATGTTGAGAATGTATGTGATGCATCAACAAAAGATATGGGAGGAGTACCTTTTGTTGGTTAAGTTTTATTACAACAATGGGTATCATGAATTACTGAGGATGAGTCTGTTTGAGGCAATGTATGGACCAAGTTGTAATGCTCCCATCAGTTGGAGTGATCCAGTGAACAGGGTGTTGATAGGACTGGACATGTTGGCAGAGATGGAACAAGAAATGTAAGTAATCAAGAAGAATCTGAAGGCATCACAGAACAAACAAAAAAGTTATGAAAATTAGAACATGATGTTTAGGGAGTTTCAGGTTGGGGAATAGGTGTACTTGCGCGTCAAGCCCAAGACGAGATCCTTGAGGATTGGATCATGTGCCAAGTTGGCATCTTGATTTTGTGGACCTTTCAATATTCTTGAAAGCATTGGACCAGTGGCCTATCGACTTGCACTGTCTTTGACAGTGAAAGTACATGATGTTTTCCATGTGTCATTACTTAAGAAGTATGTTAAATATGTTGATCAGGTGATTGACTGGTCTATATTGCAAGTGGATCCAGATGGAGAATTCTAGTCGAAACCTTAGTGTATTTTGCAGAGAAAGATTCTCCTGCTTCGGAACAAAGAAATCAAGCAAGTTAAAGTGTATTGGAAGCACTTTGGGCCTGATGAAGCTACATGGGAGATGGTGGATCAGATGTGGGCTATGTATCCTTCTCTATTAGCTAGTTGAGCGAATGTTTTTTGCATATGTTTTGGTGTGTTGTTTTTGGTATGTGTATATAAGTATATGGACGTAAATACCGCCATGAGGTGTGTTATAAAGCTCCAATAATCAGTATGGATGTCATATCATTATGGTTATCATGTTGTTATGTTCCTCAAGTTGGTTTTCTCCTCAGCGGGATTACCATTGTAAATACTATACCGAGTTAAGTTATAAAGCTCCATGGGCAGAATGTTTTTCTTACAGTAGTCTTGTTGGTTGTAGGTGTCATTGAACACCAAGGACGGTGTTCCCCCAAGGGGGAGGGTTCTGTAACAATCCTAGTCAAAATTCCATGTAATAAAGTTAATAAAGGAAAAATAATAACCAAGGTCATGGAACACATATTCCAAGTTGAATTTTGGGCAAAACATCCTAATGTGGGTGTTCATTTGGTTTATTATGGCTAAGGAAATTGGAAAAGGCTTTGCAAAGGCAAAGTGGCATTAATTGGCTTTTTATTTATGAAAATAATGGAAATTAGGAGAAAATTAAGGTGAAAGGTCATAGGATGCATGTGAGGAGGAAGATGAAGGAAAATAATGGAAAATGAAGAAAACGGATGCCTCATTAATAAAAAGGCTTCTAAGGATCAGTTCACAACCTGATGCCAGTTCAGTTTTGGAGCTCTCTCTCTATTCTCTCTCTGTCTCTCATACTCTTGGACACTTAGAGTATTCTCATAGCACTCTAGCATTAGAGGAAAATGGGAAAAGGAGGGACAAGAAAGCAATAGGAAGCAAGGATCAAGCAAAGAAGAGTGAGATTCAAGCGGCTATAACGGGAATACTTGCAGGTATCGAGTTGCATGTATGATTTCCTTGCTAGTTAAATGCATGGCACATGCATGTGTGTTTTTGGTTCTCTTGTTGTCATTGGCATGGGTTTGCTAGGTGTGACTGTGATCTTCTGCCTTGCCTTTCCATTTACATATAGCCATGGTGTGATGGCGTTCTCTTGTTTTAGTTGAGCTAGATTACATGATGGTTTTTTTAAACTTAGTGGGGTGGTCTCAGGGGAGAAACGCAAGGCTTAGGCATCCTTGGACTTGTGAAGGTGGGATTGTGGTAAATCCTAATTGTGTATGCCCTCGTTAGGCCTAAAAATCCTCGAACGGTGAATGGCAGGATATATGGTAAATCCTAGATGGTGGAGCCTCGTTGGGCCTAGGAATCCTCGGTCGGTGAAGGGTGGCATATATAGTCAATTCTAGAGGTGGAGATGGAAAAATTTATAGCAATTTAGGCGGAGAGATCCAGAGGCATCCATGCTTGTTTAAGGCTTAGTGATCTGGTCAGATTACGGTAAATCCTGGTTATATTGATGAGGGTTTCAGGCCTAATAATCCCTTTGTGGGATATATGGTAAAGTCTGAGGAAGCCCTTGATGGCTTTGTTGTGAGTCCCACATTCATGCTTGGAATATGGTACAGGGGTGATTGGCTGAAAGAAAGATTTGGTTCAGCCCAATCTATGGTCGGGTGGTACGTGGAAGTCCCTGGTTTGGTTGGCTTTTTCATATGTTAATAAAAGTTATTTCCCTATTGTGTTTTAGGTGTAAATGTACTTGTTAATGTGTGACTTTAATGGTTGTTCTATTATTGTTATTGTGTTGGATATATGGTGGTTATAAGCATGGTTCATGACAAACTTTGGTTATGGCTCTCATCGTGATTTGATTAGTACATGAAATGTGATTGATTATATGACCTAATAGATGAAAATTCAACTATTGTGATAAGGCAACATTCTTCTTGATGGTTCTCATATAAGTATGAGACCTCTATGCTCACATATGTGGTTATGACCTATAGATTACATGTTTGTGATATGTTTGATGGAATTCTTGTCATGGCTAGTAGGGGTTAGGTTAAGTCCTTATACCAATGTTTGCATTAGTAGCTTTAATTAATTTTTATTTATCATTTTTGGAAGTTTCATGAAGTTCTAGGCAGAGGCTTGAGACCTAGCCTTGAAAAGTGGCACAGAATATGGGGTCACTGGCTCATAACTACCTGAAAAAGGCCACAATCACATGCATGCCTTGTTGTGGGAGCGACCAGAGGGTCTCAGTCACATGCATGGCTTGTAATGGGAGTGACTGGGGGTCTAGCTTAATAAAATGACAAGTTGTCTCAGGGGTTGGGCACCTGGAAGGGTTTTTTATCTCCTAAAGGTTTTGTAGCTCCTAAGAAAGGTCAAATTGGTTTTGTTTTGTTCGTTCCACTTCCTTAATTGTACATGGGGAGTTGAATCACATCATAGTAACTCTTCGTCGCATGTTTACCCCAGTGGAGTGGTTAACATGGATAAATGTAGGAGGAGGTTGTTACAATTCAGAGTGGGCTAGGACATGGCACAAATAACTATTCTAAACTTATGAGCCTCAAGCTTCTTTTATGTTTCTCCATTAAGAAAGGTCTTAGCATGTTGCAGATATTTAGTGACTCAAAGATTGTAATTAAATGGTTTAATGAGATATCGAGAGGTCACATGCACAGACAACTCCAAATAATTGAAGATATTTTACATTTAAAGTGACTTTTTTATTGTATCTCATGTTTTCATACACCATTGCAGACTCTTCATCTAAGGCAAGTGCTTCACACAATTTGAACATTTGGAAGATCACTAAGCAGATAGATGGGAAGGTCTATGAATACTATCATAGGCTTTCATAGAGGGGTCTCTTTTGGCTACATAAAGGCTATTGAACAATACTTTTTTATATATGTTTCCTTTGCCTATGGTCCCATGTGACTAGGAGTTTTTGTAACTTATGATTGGTTATATCTCTCGGGATTTTTAGCTGATGGAAACTTTTTGTTATTTTTGGACATGGGAAAGGGCTTTCTCAATATTGATTTTGGATGTGATTTGGTCATTTTGGATGGCCATTTTTGGTGTGCACCTGAGTGCACATTCAAAATGTAATTTTCACAATATAATGGAAGTTATGGTTTTTTCTTCCAAAAAAAAAATCAATTTAATTAAATTTATCATAGTGTAGTCCACATGGTTTTGGATTGATGGTGAAGGGGTGCATTATTAAGGCACTCCTTGTAGTTGGTCATTGGTTCAAATCCCTTGTGGTTGTTATCCTAAAAATAAAATACTATAGTGTAATTTTGTTTTTATTAATACAAATTTAAACAATTCCTTCATTCTTTCATGAAACCACTCATAATATATCACAATAGATTTAAATAATGATAATTAAGGATGATATTTCATAGTATCATGTTGGAAATTAGTTAATAAATATATAATTAGAAACCACTTTAGATCCATCTTAACTATGGATCTACCAAGAGCCAAGAGGGATCAAATCTCTTTTTTCATTGTAAAAGAGGTTTGTAGTTTGCACCTCAAGAGAGATATTTGAGATTTGATCCCTCTCGGTACTTTGTAGATCCGAAGTTAAGATGGATCTAGGATGGTTTAATTATTAGCCTTCAAATAGGACACATTAGAGAAAAATGCCATGGGTTAAGAATATCATGGGAAAAAACCATGGTTTGGAAATTTTTTTTGTTTGACTAAGTCAAATGTTAAACATACAAATCTCTCTATACTAACCCTGGGAAATAAAATATTCAATATTAAAAATTTAAAATAAATTTAATATATATAGTATTATTTTATTATAATAGTATTTAAAATTAAGATACATAATGTTTTTTCATTAAATTAAATTTAAAACATATAAAAGGGTAATTTAACAAAATTATTTCTCATATATATTTTATTAAAAAATAAAATTATGTCAAAGAAATGGTCATATGTACTAAATTATATGTATTCTTAATATTTTAATAAAAATAAAAATATTTTTGCAAGAGATGTGAAATTTATAAAAGAAGAAGTTGTACAACATGGAAACCAATGAGTTCCCCAAAGTTGTTTCTAACTCTGGCTAATATCCCCACCTCTGGCTCAAGTGTGGTAGTCACAAGGATGCTCATTCTTGGGTCAACTACTGGGGGTTAAAAGGACGAGATCATCTTGGAGAATAAAGATAATATTAAAAATATTATTACTTCCAAATTTAAGGACAAATTGTGGGATGATAAGGAGCTAGAGGGGAAAATGAAGATAAGGTATAGTAAGGACGTGATCAACCTCACTCTCGCTAACCAAAATTATCTCTCTGTCTTGACCAGTGCTAAGAAGAAAATGAACATTGCAAAGATAATAACTAACTCCCATGGGTTGTGAAGTGAAACCCGACGTTGGTTTATTCACAAAACATCTCCAGATGAAAGAATCTGTCAATTATGCGATACTAAGAGGCTTGAATATGAAGAAAAAAATTCTCTTGGATTATTTGGCTCTTACTCACATCAGTTCTCATTTTCAAAACATCTACCACACTACCGCACTCCTTGACTTGTTCAATAAGCAAAACTATAGTGATCTAGGAACGCTTCTTTCCCTCATCTTTGATCATAGAAATAAAATATTAAAAAGTCTTAATTATTCTCTTTCTTTCTTAAGGTTTGATAGACCTCATTGGTCACAATGGATGTTAATCATCATCATCATTAAGAACCGATATAAATTAATTATAATTCTAGATATACTACACTTGGAGAGGAATTACATCTTGAACAATCAAAATGGATCTATGTTGGTATTATATTCAATGGTGTATATGTTAAAATATAAATTTTGAGTGTGAAGATATACTTCCAACATTGTATTCAATGGTATATATATCGGATATATGAACTCATAAAAAAAAAAACAAACAAAAAAACAAACAAACAAACAAACCAAATTTTTAACAAATTTGGCATATCGCATGTATAGTATATAATCAATCTCTCTCTCTTTCAAATAGAGGTTAGACTTTTAATTCACTTATTTCATATAGATATATGAAATATAGAGTTTCTAGAATTTTAACTCACTTGTAATAATTATTAGATATATGGTAGAGAATTAACCTCCACATAATATGTTTAGTAGTAGTTTGGGATAGAGGATTAAGATTGATCTCAAAGGTGGTAATGCCCTTTTTACTTTTCAATTTATTTTAAAACTAGTGCAGCTATATAAAACAAGGCTACATATTAGCTATGGCATATTGCTCAGTTTAATTAATTAATAATTAATTGGGGCAACGTATGTGATTGGGGTGAAGGTATAAGTTAACATAGATCATCGTGATAAACTTTGAAAATTAATGATGAATTAGGTAAAAGCCAATCAATTTGATAAATATGACATGTTGTTGTTGTTTTTTTTAAATACTTAGTTGTTTATTGATATTAAATACTTAGTTGTTTATTCCGGAAACAAACAAGGTGAGAATAAAAAAGTATTAATTATTATTATTACACTAATATCAATTTTATGATTTAACATAATATGAAATAATTATTTTATTTTTACAAATATGAACTGTCAATGTGGATATCCTTACATATATTTATTTATTAAAGTTTGTGAAAGGGAAATGGGTGGAAAATATTTGATATTAATAATTTGCCATGCAATGCAATCACAAATAAGGCCAAATATCTCAAGCACTCGAGTTCAACGAATTGTGAGAGAATGTGGGTGTCCTTACATATATTTATTTATTAAAGTTTTTGAAAGGGAGATGGATGGAAAATATTTGCTATTAATAATTTGTCACGCAATACAATCATTAATAACACCAAATATCTCAAGTACTCAAATTCAACGCGGAATCATAATAGTCTTTACAAGAATAACAATAATGCATTTTTTTTCAAAGTTATTTATGCCCAAGGGGCGCATATATACGAATATTGCTATCCAAACAATTGGCATCTTTATAATGGCCAGGCTGTCGACAAAGCTGATCATATAGTTTTTACCTTGTGAACAGTTAAACAGTTGAACAATAAATTGAAATCCCTGCAATCTCAGTGAACAAAGGTGTCAGGGTTTTAAAAAAATATTAACTGCACAAAATTCCATATTAACCCACTGTAGCTATTAAGGCGTCGTGAGCTTATTTACCTTGCCTTTGTATGTGGGATCTTGGAATATTCTAAAATTCCGCGATGGTCATTAAGACTAGCCGGGGGGTCTGTAACTGTTCAGCTAAAAATAATATCCACGAGAAAATTAATTATAGTCGGCCAAGAGACAACGTATCTACAGAGTCCATGCTTTAAAGTTATTTAAGTTCAGATAAAATCCTCAAATAGGAATGACAAAACTGTAGGTCAGGTCTCAACCTTATCCATATGCAAATCAAATCATGTGCTACAATACATTATTGAAAAGCTGTGAATTTATTGCAGCAAATCATGTGGTACCATGCATTATTGAAAAGCTATAAATGAAAGCTGTGAATTTATTGCAGCAAATCATGTGGTAACATGCATTATTGAAAAGCTATGAATGTAGTGTAGCAGTGAAAATCACATCACCAATTACAAGGCGTGGTCAATAACATGTTCAATTTTATGGCCAATAGTATTAGAGATAAATACTAATAATTTTTTTGAAAAAATACAAAATTAATTTATATAGTTTTATTTTATGGAATTGTAAATTATTTGATTGCTTGACCAAATTATTGGGTGGTCAACCTTGAAACCCAATGCCTAATACTTCTAGCAGCAAGCATAATAAATTATTGGTAATGTTGATAGAGATCAATCCATAATAAGCATCAAAACTTTTATTTATCATACATCTTGAATTGCTAAAATTTAACAAAAACAAATCATAAAAACTTACTAAATTATAATTTTATTTAAATAATTATTATTATTAGTGATAAAAAATATTAATATATAGATTGAACATATATACAATTTAAAAAAACATGTAACAAGATTCTTAACCATGTAGGTTAGCTCAAGCGGTCCAGAGTTAGACATGAAGTTCCTTGAAATTGTTGCTAGTTTTTGTTGATCTGCCTCATAATCAGGGTCAGCGGTTTAGCTGGTTCATCATCCATGAAATGTGGGGAAGTACTCTGAGTTTCACATGCTTTCATTCCAAGTAAAAAATAATAATAATAAATAAATAAAAGATTCACCCTCACTTTATCATGGATATTCTTAATCTCTAAATAGGCTTTGTTACAATACCATGGCTTATCAATGCCACATGCCCAAAAAACCATAACTCATTTCATATGATACTTATTCCTGTGATATTTTTTTTAATTAATGATTTTAAGTTAAAGAACAAAAAAATGCATAACTACTTTAGAAATAAATCATATGCTTTGATTTGTGTATACTATTAAAAATATTCTAGAATATTACTCTCGAGTTTTGGTGTTTGGAATCAATTTGCAAAGAGTCCCACCCGTGTTATGGAAGTTAAATCCTTATCATTCACATAATAATTATTGATAATTAAATTAAAATTATGGATTTTTTATAATCAATAACAATATTAATAATTTAAATAAAGTTATAGTTTAGTTAAATTTTATGATTTTTTTAATTTTAGCAAAGTGAGATGGTGTTTTGATGTTTATCATAGATTGATGGCTATCAACATTTACCAACCATTTAATTTATATGGTTGTGTTAGTTAATTTTAAATTATAAACAATTTCCAATATAAATTTTACCACATATCAAAATGAACTACTCTCCAAACTTTCTTACTTGGGTAAATTCACAATAAATTCTTCGTAAGCAAATACAAAAACAATACATAATTAAAATGGATTGTGGGCCCACTTATTGTTGCTATCAGTTGAGATGCAAATGGGATTTTTTTGTCTTCGTCTTCCTTACTTTTATCTAAACTTCTTTTCCATTTGTTCAAGTCCTTGCAATTTTTCTCAAAACTAGATTATCTTGATCTAATGAATATGTTTGTTCTTGGGCCTTGGCTAATTTAACTTGATCTGCCCAACTAGGCATATGTGGAAGACACTACTAACTTTTTGTTTCTTGCCCCAAATCATGAGAGTCAACTTCCTCAATCTTTCAATTTTGGATCACCAATTCTTGCTAAAAATTTTGAGATACAAGATTTGAATGAATCAAAGATTCTATTGGTGGTGATGTGCCACTAAAACTTGATGGTCTTCTATAGAACCAACCCACCAAGTTGATTTATATTGATGTGTTCTATTATTCTTAATCTCTTTCAACTGATGAGTTGTAGTTTTTCATGTTTTAAATAAAATCTTGCATCACAAAGAAACTCTCTCATGTGTTATGTCTTTCAGTTTCACTAGATATAAAAATTGAACTTTCCAAGTGTTGAAACAAAAAGGTGTAGAAGAAAGAGAATCTATCAAAGGATTGAAAGAGGGAGACCATACTTCATGCAAACACCTAAGTTAATCCAAAACCATGGGTTGAAATTAAGAAGTAGATTCTTCTATTCGACAATGTTAAACATAGCAATAAAAAAACCCTTCCAGCATAAGTGGATGAAGACTTCCTTTTTCATCATAGAAATTCAAGAGTTCAAGATCCAACCATGAATATTTTCTAAGGAAACCAAAAACCAATGAAGCAAAAAACCAAAAGGCTTCCTTTTCATCATAAGAATCCAAATTTTCAAAATCCAACTACGAAGATTTGATAATCGAAACCAAAAACCAGTAAAACCAAAAACCAAACTAAAGTCACAAAAAGATTTCACTTCTTCATCAACTTCAAACCCTAAAATGAAAATAACAAATACTTCTCACACTCATCATTGAAAAAACCACCTCTAACCAACCAAAACAAATGTGGTTGAGGTCCACAACAAATGGTATGCTAAATAACATACCAAAAGGAGGATGACCACTCAAACAACCAATAGTGAAAATAGTGAAACAATAAAACCCTCCAATGCCATTTGGACATACATGGGGTGAAAGTAGAGTAGAAAAACCAATAAATCTCATCAAATATTGATTTTTTTTAAACAATGATAGATCAGTTTGAGTAACCCTCAACTATTAATTATTAAATTATACAAGTTGAATATTTTTGCAATACAAGCCTACTAAATATCGTGCATGGTGCATCATTTTCACCAAGGCATAGATTTTGCCCGAAAATTGTGGTCGGTCAGAAAAGAATTTATCTCCGATGACAGAGAACGACGCGGATGTTTTTGGCAACTCGAAGTTTGGATCACATCGGTCGAACATTCTTCGACAAGTTGGCAACCCATATCCTCCACTACTATTTGGCTCTATTCTCTGTCACTTTGTTTCCTTCATCACCCACGTCTACACAAGTGCGCAAGATTAAGAGGGAAATGAAAATTCAAATTTTAAATTTTAAATGCTGCGTGATTCAAGATGGAATATCAATGAAGCGCTAATTGACCACCCTCTACTCAATGAAATTCGTTGGAACGAAATGTTTTGTTAAGTTGAGGTCGACACCCCTAACGGCAAGAGGATATGAGGGAATTGACCTAGAAATGGATAGAGGTCACCTTCTTTCTCGCTCTAATTGCAGGAAATTGGCGAGTATCAGGGGCTCCAAAGTGACAAGCGAGAAGTGCACCATAGATCACATCTTCGAAGCTTAGGCCAAGAGTGAAACCAATGAAGAAAATGTCTGATACAATGTGGAGAACATTAATGTTACAAGTGAATACATATTCAATGCTTGGGCAAAGTTTTTCTCTTAATTTATTTAAATTGAATTGGTGATTGGTTTTGGTTGACAAAAGGTCCATGTTTTTTTTATATATTTTCGGTATGGTAGCTAGACTGCTCTGAGATCATAGTGTTGTTCCTTCGTACTCATTCCAATATTAATCTTTTCCAATTCCATATTGTGGTAATTAATAGAAAAGAATGTCAGAAATTCCCACTTTTTTTGGTAGTTAGTCATTCAAACCCTTCTCCTTGGAATTATGGGATCCTTTCCAAGCATTCATAGATTTAACTAGCAGGGGAACATCAGGGCAATTTGTAGAGGAGAGTTCTATCATTGTCAATACTCAAATAGATTGGAAGGAAATACCAAAGGTACACATTTTCAAGTCTGATCTTCCGGAGCTGAAGAAAGAGGAGCTGGAAATAGAATTGGAAGAGGGGCAAAGAATTTTGCAGACAAATGACAAGCGCAACAAAAGAAGAATGTAACAAAGAGGGGCAAAGAATTCTGCGGACAAGCGACAAGTGCAACAAAGAAGAATGTAACAACCATGGGTTAATGATCCATGTAATAAAGATAATAAAGGAAAAATAAGACCAAGGTCATGGGACACGTATTCTGAGTTAAATGTTGGGAAAAACATCCTAGCATGTGTTAAGTTGGTTTATCATGGCTAAGGGGAAATTGGAAAAGGCTTTGAAAAGGCAAAGATACAGGGCCACAAAGCCATTTATGACTGAGACAGCTAATCGACTTGACAGTTGAATCTAGACTAGAGATATTCTGTTGTAATGAATGTTCTTACTCCCCTTTCCAAGTATAGAGGGGAAAGAAAGACTTAGAAAAGGTTCAAAATTCTAAAAAGGGGCTACATGCTATTTTCATGTTGTATCTCATTGTATCACAGGTTTTCAGATTATCAAGGAAACAGTGGTGATTCCTCCTTCAAGTATTACAGTATGTGTTCCCTTTGTCAAAAATCATTTTTATGTTCATGCTTCTTTCCCGAATTCATGCAATTATGCTAGAAATATTTCAAGCTCCCTCACGGATTCATTAGTATATACATGTTAATGCAAATTCCTGTAACTATTTCACAGATTCATTTGTCCCAACATTGTTTATGTATATTCTTGTGTGTGTTGGGTTGTGTTATATTCTTTCCACGACTAACCTACGTAGTGAACCGGGGGGTTAGAGGGGGGGCAGAGCCCCCCCTTCGTTGCGCCAATTGCGTAGCGAGGGGGGGGGTGGCA
>APFE030120814.1:0-27570 GCA_000404065.3 Pinus taeda
ATCTTTCTAACGAGCTATCATACGCGTCAAACGAAGATCGTATGCCAAAGTTACGACCCCAGGAAATTGATGTACCAATTTACCCAAAACGGGGCCCACAATTTGGCGTTTCATCTTCTAAGGGTCGGTTTTGGAATGTGAAGGGTTTTTCATTGTTTCTCCATAATAAATAGGCCTTCGAGCCTCATTGTAACACAAGTTCGGAACAGTTCAGAGGCATGTAGCCATCACATCTCTTCTCAGAGATAAGCTACCATCGCCCTTGCTAGTCTATTTCCATTTCTGATTGTAAGCATATTTCAGTATTTTCCATTAATGAAATGAAGTATTATTTCCGCTGCATATTTGTGTATATGGTTATCTCTGTAATTTATTGCGTTCCTGTTTAAATCCGGATCATTCTATGTGCTTGGTTATAACCTTCAGCCAATAAATTCTTGACAAAAAATACAAATTGTCTGCAAGGGAAGTTTCAACCTAACCATGAACATGTGTCCACATTGGGAAGCCCCATGCCTGTACTCAGGCTTCTGCTTTGTGTGTCCAAGCTCATCCAACTAGTAGAAATGGAGAAGGCGAAAATCTAAATGAGTAAACCTATGTCATAGGTCCTACATGCTTCTCTAAAGGAACAACCTATTCTTCTCTCAGTGAGTTGGGATCCCTCTTTTGCCCCAAAAATAAATAAGTTCCTATGCATAATATTCTTGATAAATATAAAGGCGAAAGAAGAGAAAGGCTTCCTGCGTAGAGAGCTGAAGCATGCAACTCCACCGGGGTTCTGATTAGGCTCGCTAGAAGTGGACTAATGTGTGTGTACCTCTGTGACTCCACCAGGGTACTATCCAGCTGCTGGCAGCGAAGAAACAATAGAAATGACAACTTATAGTCTGAAAATCTTCAAGTCACGACCTAAACTACCATTCCCAGATTCAAAACACTAAGATCTAAGCTGAACCTTTGATTGTGTTTGACTGAGTTGGGCAAAGGTGAACCATGTATGTCCATGAGGTAAGTGGGAAACTAAAGTAATCGGCACAACGACTCAATACTCCGTGAAAGATCAAGGCCCTATGCTAGAAATGAACCAAAATAGAGAAGCTGGAGTTCTACCAGTGTGTCGCCAAGTGTTGTAGGGCTACAACCACCCTCCAAAATTTTGGCCTGCACTAATTTCAGGGCCTCCCTTGAAGAGTTTCACTTGACAACTGCACACACACGAGTTCACTTTGTGAGCTCGTGTGAGTCTTTACATCCACAATGCTTAATTCATTGCATTCAAGTCTCTTCATGTTGATGTTTGAGTCATGCTTGCGACCATGTTTTGGTTATGATTAAAGTCTTCGCTTCATATGTTCTTGTTGTATTTGCTATGAATGCATCTGTCACACACACACATAGAGTCACACTAACTATTGTGCAAGTGTCATCTTGATCAATGAATGATCAATCATGAGTTTTTCTCTTGTCGCTTACTCTGTCGGTTAGTCTTTTTGAGCATGTGTGTCTGGATGGTTTGGTCGTCTCAT
Source organism: Pinus taeda (assembly GCA_000404065.3). Classification (NCBI taxonomy): domain Eukaryota; kingdom Viridiplantae; phylum Streptophyta; class Pinopsida; order Pinales; family Pinaceae; genus Pinus; species Pinus taeda. The sequence continues at coordinate 1,530 of APFE030120814.1, forward strand.
CGTCAAGTCATGCGAGTGTGTGTTCGTATGATCACCTATACATCTTTCAATTATTCACACACTTAGCCATTTTTGCTAAAATTTCAGATGACCAGACTGCCCTCTGACAGTCGGACCATCACCCCGCCATCGACTCGATCGACTATCAACCAGAGCAACCCAAAAGCACCAAGCTACTATTTTCAAGCTGTGATTCCTACAAGTAATTCAATCAACTCTCATGTTGGCCACTCAGACAGTCAGACCCACCAGTCACCCCAGGACTGACTCCCCTCAAAATTTGCGTAGAGGCCACTGACCTCACCCACTCAAATGACTGAGGAAATTGTGCAGACAAACCGTAAAGACACCAAATTCCCATCCCCGTCTCCCTTAGAAAATTGTGTAGTTTTCCCAGTCAGTCATCCCGATAGTCGACCAACTGTTCATCTCAAAAATTGTGAAATATTCTGAGCAGGCCTTCCACTGCCCATCAATCATCTCAACTCAGAAATTGCACAAAGATGATCAGCATGCCAGCCTCCCGGCCTTAGTGCAATTTTTCCTTGCCATCAGCCCCTAGAAGTAGACTGCCAGTTCCCTATGGGAATTGCATAGTTTCTACTGCTAGTCTCCCGAGAAGCCAACTGGAAGTTCCCTTTGGGAATTGTACATTTTTGGCTACTAGTGACCCCAGCAACCAACTGGCAGTTCCCTCTGGGAATTCTGTAGTTTTGGCTGCCAGTGACCCAAGTAGTTCCCAAGAAAAACTGTGCAATCCCTGTGTGCTGACCTTGCATGCAACCCAGCCCATTCCTTTGGAAAATTGTGCAAATCTAGTTTTCTAGACTCGCTACCCGTTCATTCTAAAAAATGCGCAAAGCATGCCTGCCTTGCCTTTTAGTAGCCCAGATTGTTCCTCCCAAAATTTGTGCAATTTTTCCTCCTAGCCGACCCAGACCTTGTAGACATTCACTCTCGACTCAGATTTCTTGTCTCCATCTCTCAGTGACTCTTGCAAAGTTTTCATCAACAGTGGCCTGGAGCCATTATCCCGCGTCACATCCTTCCTGCCTCTCCTGGTTACCTACATCCGAATAATCATGTTTCATGGTAGACTAGGAGGTTTTGGATTTGATGTCATCTCGTCATGAGCGACTGATGTAGAAGTACACCAACAAACATGGCAAGATGACGAATGGGATGAATGAAGGGAGAACATGCAAAATGACAGGTTCACTAACAGATGAATGGACAAAGCATATGAAGTGGATGAATGTGACGAACATGCACCTTCGTGAACAGATGAGAATATTAAGCCTTCCAACATGCAAGCAGGGAACAACATGGTAAAGCTTAATTAAGCAAACCAAGGACCATTGAAGACTCCATGCAATTCACCAAGAAGAGGTGAAGCTATGGTACACCATGAAGACATCCATCATCCAGTAGCACTGTAGCTTGGCATGCACTCTAACAGCAGAATGAATGCACCAACATTGTCATGTCAAGTCACGCCAAGTCACATCATGAGTCCGGCCAACCACATCTCCACTGTGGGCTTGTTGTCAATCAATGTGATGTAACATGGAAGTCCAAGAGACCCACATGTTGAACAAAGAGTCATGTAAGTCAAAGATTCATGGAATTCAAATGGTCATGAGGGTAGGCGAACAACCACGAGGGTCAGTTTCACCCTTGGCTATAAATACCTCCTCATTTGTACCTGCAAGGGACTTTTTACCTCAGCTCCTCCCACATAGCCAAGAGAGTCTATAATATTTTCTTTGAGGAGTAAGTAGTGGATCCAAGACCTCATTGATGGGGTTAGTGATGTATGGTGTAACGATGTGTCTTGGAAATTTAGCTTAATTCAGAAGCATGTTAATAGGCTCGCACATTTTCACACATGTATTGTATTTGTTGTAAGACTGGTCTTTAAGACTTGTAATGTATGTTTCTTTAACATTTATTATACATCTGAACTGATTCATTTGTTATAATGCATAATCGATTAATGGAAATGTGTTGTGTATGCTAATAATGCTGTCTCATCCATGTCGACTGCTCTACTGGACATCGGATAGACCTTTCACATGAACCTTCTTGTAACAACCATTGCACTCGTTCGGATTGATCCGTGAGTGTTGTACATGTTATATTACCTTGTATGTTGTGACTTCCGCATCTGAGTGGACTTCTCTCTAGGAAGCTATGTATGTGCTTTTGTGTTGTGTGTTCCTAGCCGAGTTCAGACTAATCCCTTTCAACCTGGAACTCACCTTCACCTTCTTCCCCTCACAGTGAAAGAACCATTGACACAAGTACACTTACACTCACCAGGCACACAAACCTCACTTCTCAGAAACAAAGTGAAATACTCTCCTTTGCTGACAAGAAAGAGTTGAGGCAAATCCTTAAGACAATGGCAACCAAGCCATCATACCAAATGGGACTCCCACACCAAAAAGTGTGAGGTCTAGTTGGGACTTCATACTAGGGTGATCCCATGATGTTGGCAGATCCAGCACCATCAACATAACCAAAACATGATGAGAGGCCAAACTAAAGTATGCATAAACCATTCTTATAACCATTATATAACTAGCACAATAGCAATTATGGAACATCCATTGATGCCACATAATAACAAATATAAATACACATGAATTACAAAAGGAAAGGAGCACATATTAACATATGAAAATCCAACCAAGTCAGGGAATTCCACATACCACTCGACCATAGATTGGGATGAACCAAATATTTCTTTCAACCAATCACATTCATGCCATATTCCAAGCATGAATGTGGGATCTCATGGAAATAACCGACCAAAATCAAACGAGGGCTTCTAGAAGCCAAACCACCTCAACTCTCAACTAGTGATTCCACCTCACTATTAGACATCAATAACCATCACGAGATCGATCTCTACCCAAACTGTCCAAGGCTCCAGAACATTTGTTCCATCCTTGCTCCAGGACTAGTAACTCAACACATAGCTTTCGTAGGGCTCCAAAGCGTCTGTCCAACCAAGGCTCCACAAATAGTAACTCAACCCACCAAGTGTTATATGGAATTTATACCTACGAATAAATATTAGCTACACTTAGAACAACAGAAAGAAAGTGGTTTAACCTTTTCCTATAATAGATAGATGAAATGAAGGAACTTACTTGTGGTCTTTCACTTCCTTTGATCTCCTTTTAATTTCTCCTGCCACTCCTACTCAAACTGAATCCGTTCAATTGGTACATGTGAACAGAAACAAAAGATGACAATGATCAAAGTACATGATCTATCTACTATAAACAAATGGAATCAACAACATTTAAACATATAAACATCACAGATACGAACAAGAATATGGGAAAAGGAACAAACAACTTTATTGATGTAGAAGGAAGAGTTACACCCAATGCGGTTCGATCCATGTCACTCATCCAACTTCAGTCCAAACCCTCATCACACAAAAATCACATCAATCTAGCAACATAACATTACTTGACATGAACTCAAATCTCAAACCACTAGTATTTCTGTACAATCTTCAAATTCTAGCCCCCCGATCACTACGACGAGTGGTCAATTTATAGGGAAATGCAGGTGGTTATGTCATAAATTGGGCAATGAATGGTTTTCCAAAATTGGAGTTTGTTTCCATGGAGGAAGGGATGAGAGGATAGAGGGATAATTGATCCATATCCTATCCAAAGTCGACCTCATAGGATGAGATAAGAGTTGGGCATCCTTCTAGAATGCTCTAGAATCCAGGAATATTCCCATAATCCAATGCCAATTTCATTCATTCTTACCCAACGTAAGTTAAAGTGGGCCTAAGTGCACTGCAGTGCAGGTTTGAATGGGCCTACCTGCTCTGCAGTGTAGTTACCCCTAACCAAGGTTACGCTGGTGTCCCAAGGAGGCATTTCAGTAGGGTCATAACAACCAAATTTATCAGAAGAAGAGTCAAAACAACCAGATTTATCAGAATAACTAACTCATAAAAGATAACCAGAGAACGCTATGAGTACTCCCCATATCGTGTAGACTCCTCTAAATGAGGAAAAGAATCCCAAAAGAGTCAAGGAGGAGGCCACTCCTTTTGGCAGATCAATTTCATAGAATTATGTCAAGAGGAAAAGGTTAAATCCTTTCTCAGAGCAAGAATTCACAAAAGAAACAACTAGAACCACAGGCATAGAAAGAGAAGAGAGCAGGCATGCTACTCCCTCTAGAGGAACATAAGAACCTTCCACAACACCCACTCAAGTGGTGGAAAGTCAACAAAGTGTGGAAGTATCCTCATTTAGAGCTCCAGATGGCCATGACCAGGACATCAGAGAAAAATACAAAGAAATAAAGGCCAGAAATGAAAGGCTAAAGGCTCAAAGCTATGCACAATACCTGAAAATTTCTCCCACCAATCAAACAAGGCTTATGTCAGACTTTGATGTGAAAGAAGGTAAAATGCAGATGACGTTCCTGAAGCCCACCACTCAGCAGCCTAGGTCAATAGCTAACTACCTGAAGATAGATTTTGAAGTGTTGGCAAAGGATATACATCCTATTGACCATATATAATTACATTAACAAACAGGACAGATGGTGTATTCCACATTGACTAGCAAGGCCATTGCAGACCACCAGTTACAAAACTCGTTGAATAATATATCAGCACAATCCCAACTAGAGAAGGCCTCCTCACAGGCCAAGGATACCAGGATCAAGTCCTTGGAGGACTTAATCATAGAGTTGGGACATGATCCAAAAGATGTAAAGGCTACAGAAAGGCTAATTAAAAGGAAGAATGATGACATAGTTGCCTTGAAAAAACTTCTCAAAATTCCACATCTACATCATCCACAAACGGCAGAAGTGATAGAAACGTAGGAGGAACAAAAGGAGCTTATGGACTTGGTCCTTAAGCTAAATGATTAACTGAAAGAAACAAAGAAAGAGCTAGATAATTTGATTCAATCTAAACAGAATGAGTTGGCCACCACTCCATGGACTGTTATTCCCACAGTCTCTACTGCAGTTCCCTCAACATTAGCAGCTTCCTTAGCACCAACAGCTCCACCTATTACATCCATGCCAATCACAGTCGAGTCCACAAGTGTAGGTACATCATCTGAAAAGACACCAAAATTAGTGAAATCCATGGAAGAAATAACCATCGAGGCTACATAGCTTAAAATGATTAAATAAAAAGTGTCAAGCTTAGAAACTAACTGTAAGCTTGCACAAATACAACAAAAAGAAGAAGCACAGAAAAACCTAAGGATGGGTGAGAGGATAAAATTCCTTGAAAAAGACTTAACATTGCAAAAACCACTAGGACAAATAAAGGAGATTCTATGGGCTAACATCATTAACTCTGTCAATGATGTTTGGCCATCAATTCAAGTAATTTCTGAGAAAACTGAACTGGAGAAAGTGGTCACCGAAGCAATTCAAAAGACAAATGAAGACCTGGGAGAACAGCCTAAGGAATCCAACCAACTCATTAATTTCTTGAATACCAAGAACAGGTATCAATTAGATGAACTTGGTATAAAGGACAGAACTGAAACAATCATAGAAATAAAAAAGGTTCTTACTAAAAGGAACCTTATGCTTAATTTAGAGAAACAATGCGGAGGCATGCACGCTGATATTGACAGATTCATGACAAAGTATGGAATTTTGAGGGAAAAAGGCCTTCCGAGTCCTATGGCCATCCATGACAAGATTATGACCCAACAGGCCTACGTTGATAGATTAAAAAAGTTGGCCAATGACCAAGAAATTACTTCAGGAGTTAAAGCATTGCCCACAGGAAAGGTATTGTATGATAATCTGGAAAATCTGTTCTTCCTAGAGCATGAGGTAAAGCATATGTTTGTCAATAAGCCAATTTTTTCCAAATACACTGAAGCAGATGAGATATACAGAAATATGATCAACGCAAAAGTACCTGAAGATGAATGGTGGATAAAAATGACAGATTTACTATAAGTTACCGCAATAAATCTACATGGTAGCCAGGTGAAACAGGTGAACAGGGTCAAAGAGTAGCAGGTAAATAGTATCAGTAAATTGAAGACAAAAAGTGATTCCAGCACACAAATATCAGTCAACTTAAAGAGCCAAATTCGAACTACAAATAAGTAGCAAAATCACAATAAAAGGGACAACATGATGCAATTTTCCATCTATCCCTATCTTCATGATTGTAGATATTTTTGATTTTCTAGATTAATTCTCAAACTGTTATGAGATATTTAGTAATATTTTTTGTATAAGTACTTCACATTTTGAAGTAGTTAGGGTGGATTCAAAGACATTTCTATAGACATTTTCCTCTCAAGTTAAAGTGATATTGTATCAAGAATGGGTTTGGCTTGCTGCATTATGAAATAAAGCTTAGACATTTCACATGATTCTTCTGTAAAGCGAAAGTCAAATAAGTATTTTCTCTCATGTTTATTATTGTTTCTCTTCATTTTTATAAATAATCATATGTGTCTCTATGAAATCTGAATGGTAAACTAGGAATGATATTTCAAAACTAGCTTTAATGCTCTCTGTCTTAGTTGTTTACTTTCTCAATGTTTTCTGCTAAACTATCTTAGTCTGGGAATTCTTAATTGCTCCCTTACTTCTGTAGTTCCCCCCTAGGTCCATAGTAAAGGATTCTTAGTTGCCCTTTGCTACTAATCTCCTCCTACTCTTCATATTGATCCTGGTCTAAGGATTCTTAATTGCCCTTTCACCCTCGTTAGGACTACCTCATCCATTTGAACCTGTAGATTTTACCTTTGCTTTACTAGCTTTCCCTGTGAACTCTTCCTTTAGTGATTGATCTAATCCAGTTAAGCGATCTTTTGATTGACTCCATAGCCCAATGGCTTGAAGGCCTTGTTCTATCCATCTGTTTCTAGAATTCTACCACCCGACCAAATTCAAAATCTCATGAGCACTAAGAACTAGCCTAAAATCCCACCCAAAACAAAGTTAGATTATAAAGAGAGAGCCCTCTCTGGACTTAGGTTGGCTAGAACCTGATTCTAAAAGATTAGGTTTGTGGTTACCTTAGAATATTCCTTCTTTTTATAACTTCTATGGAAGACTTCTAAGTGATAACACAGTGGAAGATACTCTTCCCACTTACAATGTTGATGCATGACATACATCCTCAACATGTCCTCTAAAATCCTATTGATCCTCTTTGTCTGTCCATTTGTCTACAGATGATAAGTTGTACTAGAGGCCAACTTTGTACCCAAACCTGCAAATAACTCCTTCCAAAACCTGGAGTGAACTTAGCATCCATTTCTAACACAATCTTCTTCAGAACACCATGAAACCTCATTATATATCTGATGAAGAACTATGCTACTTTAGTAGCTGAATTCGTGGACTTTTACTAGAATGAAGTGCACTATGTTTCTCAACCTATCAACCACAACCATAATAGAATCATGATGTCTAGAGTTCTTCGGAAAACTTGTAATGAAGTCCATTGAAATAACCTCCCTTTTCCACTATGGAATTATAATTGGCTGTAGTAATCCAACACTAATCCTCCTAGATGGTTACACTCTACTTTTACGTGTTGAAAATCAAAATATCTTGTGACAAACTCTACCACGTGTTTCTTCAAATTTGACTAGTAGTAGAACTTCTTCACAGTTGTTAATGTGTTTTGGTATCCTGGTTGACCTGAATATGGCTTAGTATGAAATTCCCACAATATAAGCTTCTCGAGTTCACTTTTTTCCAACACATAGATCCTACCCCTAAAACTCACCAAACCATTTGCAATGAGATGATAATCCTCATCCTGTTCACATGTACCTTGTTTTTGTAATTGTGCCTAAGATACCAACACTCGTTATCTTGTTGTCCTTCCCTCAAGACATGATCCTATAAATTTTTCCCATATGAACTCATAGTTTCTCTATGATTTATATGTACCCTTCTGCTAAGCTCATCTACAACCCTATTCTCCTTACCCTTGATGTACTTGATTTTGAGGTCAAACTCACTGATCATGGCCAACCGTCTAGCTTTCCGGGCATTAAGATTTGATTGATCAAACATGTAGCTCATCGCACTTTCATCACTCATCAGAATGAACCTCCTACCCATAGGATAGTGTCTCCACATCTTCGGTGCATGGATGATCATTGCCAACTCAGGATCACATGTCACATATTTATGCTCATGCTCATTCATTTTCCTCGATCGATAGCATACTACATGTCCTTCCTGCATCAGAATCCCACTGTCATCTCTTGCAATCATTTGTGCTCACCACAAATTATTTATCTAGATCTGCAATATTTAAAACTAGATCATTTGTCAACAATTGCTTCAACCATTCAAAACTTGTTGCACTTTCCTCTGTCCATTGAAGTTTCTTCCCTTTCCTCTACAATGATGTAATAGGATAGTTAATCTGCAAGAATTTCCTTATGAACCTCCTGTAATAACTAGCCATTCCCATGAATGATTGAACCTCTTCCACATTCCTAGGACTTTCCCATTCCATGATAGCTCTTATATTTTCCAAATCCACTGTTATGCCTTCTTTAGAGACAACATGTCCCAAATAATGTACCTTTGTCTAAAAGAAACTACATTTACTAAGCTTGGCATACAATTGATGCTCTCTTATAAATATTAACATTGTTGCTAAGTGCTCACCTTGCTCTTCCTCATTCTTAGAATGTATTAGTATATCATCAAGGAATATACTCACAATTTTTTCCATAGAAGGATGCAACACACTGTTCATCAAGCACATAAAAGTAGTTGGAGCATTAGTTAGACCAAAAGGAACTACAAAAAACTCATAATGCCCATCCCTAGTCTAGAAATCAGTCTTGTATATGTCCTCTTCTTTGATGTGTACCTGATGGTATCTTTATCTCAAATCAATCTCTGACAAAATTGTTGCTCCATTCAACTGATCAAAGAAGTCACCAATCCTCGAAAATGGATACATTTTCTTGATGGTTACCTTATTCAGTTTGTTGTAATCAATACACAATCTTATAGTAACATCCTTCTTCACAAATAACATTGGTGCACCCCATGGTGACACACTTGGCCTAATGTATCCTTTGTCAAGCATTTCCTTCAACTGCAACTTCAATTCCACTATCTTTGGAGTGCTCATCCTGTAAGGTGCCTTTGATGATGGTGCTACTCCTGGTACAAAATCAATAGAAAATTCCACCTCCCTATGATGTGGTAACCCTAAAATATATGTTGGGAACACATCCAAAAACTATTGTAAAACTAGATACCTCTTGAATCCCTCTACATCCTCAACATCCTGACCTTCTCCACTGAAAAAATGCTCTGCAAATAATACACGCCCTTTCCCGCGACTACGCTTTTCCTGCATAGTTGTAGCCATCCTAACTGATGTTTCCTTCCTCTTACCCTGCAAGACTCTATTTTCACCATTTTCATCCAAGAATTCAATAGCCTTTTCATAACAATCCACCTTAGTCCTAGGAAGCTACAACCAATCCATACCTAACAACATATTGTAGGATCCCAATGGAAGCACATTCAAATGTGGTAACGTAGGCATACCAATCAACTCAAATGCACAAGTTCTTACCCAATGATGAACACTTTTCTTAGTACCTGTAGCCAAATGCACTAACCAAGACTTTCCATGCACTTATTTATTCAAACCACACTTATTTACCAGGTCAGGATTAACATAACTATAATTATATATAAGGTCAATAAAAATAGAAACAACTTTATCACAAATATTACCGTCCATCTCGATAATAGATGCCTAGTGATCTGCCTACCTATTATCCAACGCTGCATAAATCCGAGGAATACTTTGTGCAACATCCCCAACCATTTGTGCCTCCTGAGCACTGTAAATATGTGGTCTTGCACCCTCATGCTATGTACAATCTCTCTTGTGATGATCCTTACCACAAGTCAAACACTATAAAGGGTTCCTACCATCACCCTTGTTCTACTCATATTGAAATCCATGTTCTCTATCAAATGCATTGAACTTCTTGTGTGGTGTTGCATTCTCTTTGTTGTAGTGTTTTCTTCTCAATGATGTACAAAAATAACCCACTTCAGATCATGGATGACAAATGATATCAACAATGGAAATGACTGTTAAACATTGTAGTTCTACAACTATTGATACAAACAAAACTTGCCAAAATTCTGACCTATGCTGCAATCATAGTTAAACAGTGAAATAAAGGGTAATAACCCCAAAACATCCAATGGAAACTAGATTTGTAAAAAATTATTTTATTATAACACGTGTGAAGGGAACAAATATATGTTACTAGTCCCCCTAAATGGGATGGATTCTTGGCAATCCTCAAACACTTTAAGCTTTTGTAGAGTCTCTCTCCTCTATAATGCATAAACCCAACAAAAATATGGTGTGCGACAATGAAAATAATCAGAGTTACAAGAGTGAGTGCAACAATTAAAATAATCAAAAGTGAATAATGAATGGATAACCCTCCTATTTATAACAAAATATTGAGTTATCCTCAAATAATGAGCAATAATAAAATATTGTTGATCCCATTCTTGGAATTACGACTTGGAATATTTTATTATATTTGTTTACGAGGGAAAAAGTATTTAAACTTTTATTTAGAAATAATAAATAAATAAATGATTTATGTATTATCTCAAGGAATTAGTTAAGGACTAACAAACAAATAATGATTTATTTAATTATTCCTAAGGGATTTAGTCAAACTTAACAAATAATAGTAATTAATTAATGATTAATTAGTTATTCTTTTGGGTCAAATTTAACAAGCTATAATAATAAAATAATGGTTTAATTAATTATTCCTAGAAGAAAATCAAATAAATAGTGATTTATTTAATTATTCTTCATGGGTTTAACTATAAATTACTTAATAAAGGTGGTTTATTAGGTAATTTCTCACAGTGAAAGCAATTTTACTATGGGAAAATTGGCTTTACATGGTTTACTTTAATCCATCTAGTAAAGTAGGCTAGATGATCAATTATTTGGTGATAACACTCTTTGTTACCTATGTCCTATTGTCTTCCTTTCTTCTTATCTCATTTTCCTTTAGTATTGTCATTACCTTTACAATCCTTTTTAGATTCATACCTGCACTACGATTGCTCATAGTAATGCTCTCACTTTCTAATGGCCTCCGCAAGCAATCTAAGCTCATGAAACTCAATCCTATCTTTGAACAGTACTAGAAACCCATTGATGAATCTTTGAATCTTAGCTTTCTCCTCTTTAAGATAAGGCACATACCTCAACAACTCCAAAAATATGTTAGTATCCTCCTCATTGGTCATAGATGCCATCTTCAACTCATATAATTCATTTTCCCTATCATCATAGTATATCTCAAATAGATAATTCTTCTGGAATAGTCTTTCAAACTCCATACAAGTCAACTCCTATTCTCGAATGCCTCTGACATTTTTCACATCTTCCCACAAAATGTTTGCTTTACATTTAAGGTTGAAGGTATCTATTATGGCTTTCATGTTCTCTAAATAATCATGCAATCTAAAGGACTTATTCATCCCAAGCAACCAAGATTGCGCATCTTGTCACTTCTTCATTTCTCCATCAAATGTGGGTGGTTTTTTTTTCTTGAAATCTTCTGGAAAATAGTTCTTCTCACCCCTCCTATAAGAATGGTAATGGTGATGACCATACTGTCTCTCCAAACCAAAAGTAGGATAGAACCATGATCACTACCCATCCAATCAGGTGCGTTTAGAAATCTTCCATCTCTAATTGTATCCTCTTTATCCAACCTATGTCCTGCTCTAGACCTGTTTCCATATGCACGATTTGATACTCTGAAGAATGATTTCTTTAACCTCAATTTGTTTCTCTTGTTCCCTTGCAAGCGTTTCCTATGAATGAATTATCATGTGATTATTCACTTTGCAACTTCTTATTTCCACCTTAAAAATTCTTGATGTATCTGCTATGTGAGGGGAGTACTCATCACCATGTTTCTCATTTGATCTGTAGGGAGAGTCACGTGAACTGTAGTCCACTATTTTTCTATTCATATTGATCTTTTTCCTCCAAAAATACTATTTCTGATAAAATGAACATAAATATAATCAAATGTAGCTTAGTGAAGTTCGGGAGAAGCTATCTCATCTGCAATATCAATCCAGATTATCATGATACATGTATATATACATAATCATATCAATATGCCAACATCATACATGAAAAAACCAACTACATACAATGACCTCATGCATGACAATCCTAACCATATAAATGCATGCATAATAACCATATATACACTGACATGTATAACGAACACATATATCAAAGACATGTATTCATGACAAACACATCCCAACAATAGCATCATAAACTTCTACATGACAAGACAATTGTAACAAGGACCATCACCATGCATACATAATAAGCACATATATGACCTACATGCATTCACAACAAACACATTCAGCCCATCCAATCCAAGTGTTTGACCTAGGAGCTCTGATACCAATTTGTAACACCCTCCTCCCACACTTACCTAAGATTACCGGTCCACCAGGGTAAATATGTGATGACGAATTACCATGATGTGACTCAACCTCATAAGTATAGTTAAGGAAGTGGAATTGATGAACTAAAACCAAACTGACCTTCCTCAAGAGCTACAGGACCCCCAGGAGCTGACCAACCACTCCAGTAACCCAACCCATGAATTAACTTGCATTCTCACTAACCTAGACTCCTAGTCACTCCCATAACAAGGAATGGTAGCAAATGTAACCTGCCAGTCACTCTCATAAGTTTGCATCCAAGCAACTATAAACTAATTTACTCAGTTCTATGCGAGTAACCCCAAGATCTGAGGCACTTTCTTAGGGCTAGGATCCAAACCGCGGCCCAGAACTTGATGAAACTCTCATAAATGATAAATAACAAAGAGACAAGGCCTGTAATGAAAAACTTGAACAAGGAATTAACATGACCCATCCCAACAATGACAAACATTTCATTAAACACATCATAAACATGTAATGTATAGGTCATAAATACACATTTAAATATAGGGGTCTCATAATTATCTGAGAATGAAAAAGAAGGACTAATGCCCTCTCATAATAGCTGAAAAACATCAATTAGGTCATGCACTCAATAACCATTCATTTACTAGCCTATTGTAGCGGCTACAACCACCCTCCAAGATTTTGTCCCGCACCAATTTCAGAGTCTCCCTTGAAGAGTTTCACTTGATGACTGCACACAAGGGTTCACTCCATGAGCTCATGTGAGTCTTTACATTCGTCTTTCTTGATTCATTGCATTCAAGTCTCTGCATGTTGATGTCTGAGTCATGCTTGCGACTGTGTTCTAGTTATGCTTAAAGTCTTTGCTTCATATGTGCTTGTTGTATTTGTTGGAAATACTGAGAGAGGGGGGGTGAATCAGTATTTCCTTTTCAACTATTGTTTTACCAATTAAAACATTTATATTCAGAACACAAGATGAACAACAATTATAAATGATTTTATCAATATAATCTTTGCAATAAAATAGATACAATATATAAATGGTTGTAATCAGTTGCCAAGCACCAATTTGGACTTTTCTGAGGCTCCAACCTCCAAAGCACCAACTTTGTTTTTCCAAGGCAACAATCTTGGACTTAGGAGCACCAACTCCCAAGGACTCCAATCCTTCCAGTTCCTTAGGCACCAATCCCAAGGACACCAATCCTTCTTACTTCTGAGGCACCAATCCCAAGGACACCAATCCTTCCTACTTCTAAGACACGAACCCCAAGGGTTTCGACCCAATCTTGTCAAGGCATGTTTGATAGGAATGTTCTGCTCTCACAAATCTTCTTTACTAAGTTCTATCTATTATAGCTTCATTGTAGTCTCCATGCTACAGCATCAATGGAAACCAGTCTTCTTATGAAGGAGTCTTTACAACTCTTCATACTGTCCACACAGAGTCTGCAATAGCCTTCATGATCTCTGATAATGTCTCCACACAACTTTAGTGAGTCTACTATCAGCTGCATTAAGCTCTAGATAAGAACCAACTTTTTGTTCAAGCATCTGTTCTAACTGTCATAGTAAATGCTTCAGCATGACTGCTTCTCTGCTGGCTACTTCTCCCTTCAAACAATGTTAGATAAAGCTTTATTTATTACATCACAAAATTGTTCTTCAAACTACATTATGTACCTGATTAATTCATCATAGGCTGAGTCTCTCACAAGGTAACACAATCAACAGAGATGCTTGTCCTTTGAATGCCTCCTGTCATGTTGGTCCTTCATCCCTTTTCCATTCTGCTGGACCCTACGACTGCCTCTATTTCTTCCAGCTTTTTGACCAACCTTTTACTTTCCTTGTTCTCTATTTTTATATATTCCTGATGCCTTTGACTGTCAGTTTCCTCTTTTTGCTGGCTCTTCAGCTTCCTCAACACTCGCTCGATCCTTTGGCTTCCCCCCTCGGTCACTGTAGTTTCCTCTGCGCTCGCTTGCTTCTTCGGTTTCCCAATCCTTTGGTCGCTTTAGCTTCCTCTGCCTATTCGAATTAACCAATGCTTCATAGGACATGTTCAAGAGGAAGAGGGGCCAAATTACAATAGAAATGATGCTTATTAGAAAATATTGGAGAGGTTCTTTTTTTTCTTTAATAATGTTCATACATTAGACTTCATTATTTACGGAGAGACTGTACCAACAGGGAAGCCCCACATGCCACATCACAATCGTAATCGCAATCGCAGTCGTTCGAGCCCAGTGAACTATTGGAACCTTTAATTTAAGCTTTTGGCCTTAAAAACCCCAGGCAACACATTTATCAGAATACACAGGAAAAGCCTAACTAAACACTTAAGTTCAGACTTCAAATACATTACGCCTGCATCTATAACTTCATTGAGTCTGCTCCTCCACAACGTTATGGCAATCAGCAATCGCGGCATCCAAAAGTCCTATATAAGTTGAGCCCATAACATTGCCAATGGCCGATGGTTGATTCCCCTGTTGGACATGATATTATATAAACTGTTGTTGACGAATCCATCGGGTCCATAACATATATCGCAATCGGCACTTTCAATGCAGAAAGGCCTTAAGCACTTGCGATATGGCGGATGCGATATAGTATTAGGTCATATTGCAATGTTGCAGCGGGTCCGCAACGTATTGCAATTATCTATATACACACACACACACACACACACACACACACACACACACACACACACACACACATATATGTACATGTATATGTATATGTATATATATATGTTTGTATATGTATATGTATATGTATATATATATATACATTACAATCGCATATATTAATGTGGCAAGGCTTAGAGTCGGAATATATGAAATACATTGAAAAACATGCTTTGAAACACTTAGCCGACTTCACATGTTTATACACCCAGACATATATATCGTCAAGTCCACACATGTATATCGCAGTCTGGGGTTTCAGGTAGTGGCACATAATAGAAAACCCTAGTATGATTTCTTCGATATATATATATATTATATAGATATATATATATATATAATATAATATAAATTATATATAATATATAATTACATATAATATATTATATATAATATATAGATTATATTATATATATATATATATTATTAAATATAATATATATATATATTATATATACATTATATATATATATATATATATATATATAATATATATATATATATACTCCACCTCCGATAGGATAATTGCTTCGCTCCTTTAATTCTGTTTATTATATACTGCTTCGATGTTTTTCTATGTCCCCTGCTCTTTGTACTCTTCCGCATATATATGTATTCCGCTCTTCTCTATGCTCCTCCAATAGTTCTTCTTTGGCATATATTACTCCCGATACTCCTGATATGGCTCCTCTTGTAGCTTCGATAGCTCTGTTTATGCTCCTTCGATAGCTCTATTTATGCTCCTTCGATATGCTCTGCTTTGATATTCTGTAATACTCCTCTGATGCATTAACTCCTCTTTTAATGAATTCTTCCTCTCGGTTCTTCTTGGGCATGTATTACATGCGATGCTCCTTCGATGTGGCTCCTCTTGCTCCAATGTCTTCCTTTGGCTTTGCATTGTCTTTCAATGACCTTCTCTGATACCTTCATACCTTGATGGCTTCTGTCTTTTTCAATATGCCTCTCTTGCTCTGATATTCTGCAATACTCTTAAGCATAAGCGATAGTTTTGATATGCCTCCTTTGTTAACTCCTCTATTAACAGACTCTTACTCATGGCTTGGCTTTTATGATGGCCTTGATCCAGTTTCTTCATGGATCTGCTCTACTTCCCCTTGGCTTCATATCATCATCTAGTATCTAGAATATTGCCATATTGACATCAATGACAACCTAGGTCAACAATATTCGTTATGAAAGAATATGTCGCACTCACACATAGAGTCACATTGACTATTGCACAAACATCATCTTGATCAATGAAGGATCAATAATGGATGTCGCGCTTATCACTTACAACATCGATTAGTCTTGTTGAGCATGTGTGTCTAGATGGTTTGGTTGTCTCATCTTCAAGTCATCCGAGTGTGTATTTGTATCATCAACTATGCATCTCTTGATTGTTCACACACTTAGCCATTTTTATTGAAAGTTACGATGACTGGACTCCCCTCTGACAGCTAGACCATCAACCTGCCATCGACTCGATCGACTATAAACCAGAACAGCACAGAAGCACCAAGCTAGTCTTTTCAAGTTGCGTTACCCACAAGAAATTCAATCAACTCTCATGCTGGCCACCTGGACAGTCAAACCTAGTAGTCACCTCGAGACTAACTCCCCTAAAAGTTTTTGTAGAGGCCACTAACCTCACCTACTAAACTAACTGAGGAAATTACATAGAAAGGCTAGACAAACACCAAGTGTCCGTCCCAATCTCCCTCAGAAAATTGCGCAGTTTTCCCAGTCAGTCATCCCGACAGTCGACCAACTATTCATCTCAGAAACTGTGCAATGTTTATGAGCAGGTCTTCCACTTCCCATCAGTTATCTCATCTCAGAAATTGTGCAAAGATGATCAATAGGCTAGCCTCCCAGCCTTAGTGCATTTTTCCTTGCCAATAGCCCCTAGCAACAAACTACCAGTTCCCTTTGGGAATTGCGCAGTTTCTACTGCCAGTCTCTCAGGAAGCCAACTGGAAGTTCCCTCTGGGAATTGTATAGCTTTGGTTGTGAGTGACCCCAACAACCAACTGGTAGTTCCTTTTGGGAATTGTGCAGTTTTGGCTACCAGTGACCCAAGCAGTTCCCAAGAAAAACTACGCAATCCCTGCATGTTGAACCTGCATGCAACCTGGCCCGTTCCTCTAGAAAATTGTGCAAATCTGGTTATCCAGCCCCGCTAGACATTCATTATAAAAAATTCACAGAGCATCCCTACCTTGCCTTCTAGCAGCCCATACTGTTCCTCCCAAAATTTGCCCAATTTTTCCTACTAGCCGAGCCAAACCTTGCAAACAATCACTGTCAACTCAGATTGTTTGTCTCCATCTCTCAGTGACTCTTGCGTAGTTTTCATCAACAGTTTCCCGGACCCATCATCCAGCATCATAGCCTTCCTACCTCTCCTGGTCACCTGCATCCAAATGATCATGTGTCATGGTAGACTAGGAGGTTTTGGATTTGATGTCGTCTCATCATGAGTGACTGCAGGTACAGGTACACCAACAAACATGGAAAGACGAAAAATGGGATAAACAAAGGGAGAACATGTAGAATGATAGGTTCATCAACAGACGAATGAATGAAGCATGTGAAGCGGACGAATGCAACAAACATGCACCTTTGCAAACAGATGAGCCTGTCAAGCCTTCCAACATGCAAGCAAGGAACAACATGGTAAAGCTTCATCAAGTGAGCCAAAGACCATCGAAGACTCTGTGCACTTCACCAAGCGGAGGTGAAGTTATGATACAACATGAAGAAATCCATCATACATAAGCACCGTAGCTCAACATGCACTTCAGTAGCAACACAAATGTACTAGCATCGTCATGTCAAGTCATGTCGAGTCACGACATGAGTCATGTCACCCACATGTCCACCATGGGCTTGTTATCAATCAATGTGATGTAACGTGGAAGTCCAAGAGACCCACGTGTTGAACAAAGAGCCATGTAAGTTGAAGAGTCATGGAAGTAAAATGGTCATGAGGGTAGGCAAACAACCACAAGGGTCAGTTTCACCCTTAGCTATAAATATCCCCTCATTTGTACATACAAGGGACTTTTCACCTCAGCTCCTCCCACATAGCCAAGAGAATATGTAATATTTTCCTTGAGGAGTAAGTGGTGGCTCCAACGTCTCGTTGATGGGGTTAGTGATGTATGGTGTAACGATGTGTCTAGGAACTTAATTCAGAAGCCTATTAACAGGCCATCATGTTTTCACACATGTATTGTATTTGTTGTAAGACTAATGTTTAACACTTGTAATGCATGTTGCTTTAACCTGTGTTCTACATCTGAACTGATTCATTTATTGTAATGCATAATCTATTAATGGAAATGTGTTGTATATGTTGTTAATGTTGTCTCATTCATGTTGACTGCTCTGCTGGACATTAGACAAACATTTCACATGAACCTTGTTGTAACAATCATTGCACTAATTCGGACTAATACGTGAGTGCTGCATGTGTTATCCTACCTTGTATGTTGTGATTGCCGCATCCAAGTGGACTTCTCCATCGGAAGTTGTGTATGTCCTTTTGTGTTGGGTGTTCCTAGCTGAGTTAGGACTGATCCCTTTCAACCTGGAACTCACCTTCAGCTTCTTCCCCTCATAGTGAAAGAACCATTGACACAATTACACTTACACTCACCAGGCACACGAACCTCACTTCTCGAAGACAAGGCGAACCTCTCTCATGTGCTGACAAGAAAGAGTTGAGGCAAATCCTTAAGACAATGAGAACCGAGCCATCATACCGGATGGGACTCCCACACCAAACTATGTGAGGTCTAGTTGGGACTTCATATTGGGGTCATCCCTTGATGTTGGTAGATCCAACACCATTATCATTTTGGTGCTAGAAGGAGGGCTAGATGACAAGATGATTCCTCACATTTGTTTTGAATCTCTACACATCTATCATGACTAGCTACCGAGTTACTCTTATGGAATGTATGTCTTATGGAAACAATTTCATCATCCTTAAAAAGCTCTTGGATAACTTGTCTCATAAAACATTTGATGGTAGAGGCTATGAAGCCATGGCAAGGCACGCAGTTGAGTTGTAGGCTCATGCGAAAGACATTGATTCTTTGAAGAATACATGAGCTACGCGCTGTTCATATACACGTTTCGAGGGCACCCAATGCACTGATGTGCCACATTGCCCAAAAAATTCATTCATTCTCTTGCTCATTTGTTCGAAGAGATAGACTGTGCTTTCAATTACTTTGACCGTCAAGCACTCAACAAAGAAATTCTAAAATTACGAAAAACACCTGATGAATCCGTTGAACAGTTTTACACGTGCTTTTGTAATTTTGCATACTGATTCCCAGAAGATGATATTGATTGGGAATTTCTTGATGGAATATTTGAGTATCTTCTTCACATATCCAAACCCTACTCAACGCACTTCGGTGATGGAGCTGCGCAATCACAGGCATGCACAGTTGTTGTCACAAGTTAATGTCCAATTTCACCTCATGAAACAACTCCACCATCAATGTGATGTGGGAGATCATACACACACCTCGGTTGAACAATCACATCCTCCCACCCCACCTGCTCTTGATATTTGTGTAGATCTGGCTTGCAAGCCTGCTATTTGTCACATGGACTCGTTCCCTCAACCTCCGCCCTCGCGTTTTGTTGATCCTCTAAATTCTACTGTCTTGTGTTCTTCCATTCCGGAATCCTCACCTGTTGTGAACGAGGATCAAGCTATTGATGGAGTTGGCATTATGCAGCGAACCTATGCCTTCATTCATGATGAGTGTGTGTGGGAATCTAAAGAAGATCCCACGGTGAAGGGTGACTCCCTTCTCGCTGCGCCTCATTTTCTTCATCTTGACATTCCTTGTGATTCTGCCACCACTAATTTTCCCTGTGAAAACCCATTTCTGAATGCTTCTACTTCCAATCATTCACAGGACACCTCGGATGTCAGTCTGCCATTACATTGCAGAGAGGACACATCTTCCTTGAAAAACCTGTTCAATCTGCCATTTATATTTCTTGAAAACACAGAGGGTGAACATCTTTGCTTCTCATCTACCCCTCTGCTCGATTCATAAAATCATGAGGTTGCCGACAAACATCCTGAATTTTCTAATCTATTCACTTCCTCATATAATCACAATGTTGATTCAACCGTTGTTAATATATCCAAGACACTGGTCTACAATGATCTATTTTTCCATGAGGTCGAAACCCCCCAGACTGTCAAGGCACTTTAGCCCGAGCTAAAGGTTATGTCAGGCCCTCATTGTCCTAATGTTGGTCTCACTTCTGGTTAGGAAATTGTTGAAACACTCAAGGCTCCTCATCACTCTCTGTTTTGGACTAAAGATCAACCGAACACCTAGATTTCGCTTCCTCCACAAAAACTACATGATCTGATCGCTCATGCATTGGAGGAATCTTACACAGCGAGCACTCATGCACAACACAAGTGGTCTACTTTTCTCACGTTTGCTTGCATGTCACAGTCAACAGAATTCATACTCTCAACATCTGCACAAAGTGTAGCACAACATCATGGCAGCACCACAGAATGCATGTCATGCATTATCACTCATCTTTGTTCTCTGGTCACTTCTAAGCTCGGAGTGTGTTTGTCTTCACTATTAAATATTTCTTATTTGTTGGTTCGTACAACTGTCTTAGTTGTGAACCTTTCCTTCACCAACAAGGGTCAACCAATGCGCCAGTGGCTACATTGTAAATATCACTTTATGTGAGGTGACCCATGCACTATTAGCTTAGGAGTGGGAGTAGTGTTTGTTTTTTCACTTGTCTTTTCTTTCTAGTTTGCATGATTGTTTGCTTGATGACTTGGTTTCTTTGCTTACTTGTTATTGTTTTCACCTTGTTTTCTTTGCTCACTATTTCTGTTTACGTTTGTTTTGTTTTCTTGGTATATTACTATTTTTGTTTCCAGAAATAAGTGCTACCAACTACTACGTTCTGGCTTTTGAATAGAGTATGTGGCTGAAATTTGAAGAGACTTGCGACACTACAACACTTGGTCAGTCTTGTGTCCATCTTCTTTGTGTTTGGTTATAACCTTCGGCCAATGAAGTCTTGACGGAAAATATGAATTTTCTGCAAGCCAACCATGAACCTGTGTCCACATAGGGAATCCCCATGCCTATACTCGGCCTTCTGCTCTGTGTGTTCAAGCTCATCCAACTAGTAGAAACGGAGAAGGGGAAAATATAAATGAGTAAACCTATGTCATAGGTCTTACATGCTTCTCTGAAGGAACAACCTCTTCTTCTCTCAATAAGTCTGGATTCCTCTTTTTCCCCAAAAATAAATAAGTGCCTGTGCACAGTCCTCTTGAAAAATATAAAGGCAAAAGAAGAGAAAGGCTTCCTGCGCAGAGAGCTGAAGCATGCAACTCCACTAGGGTACTGATCAGGCTCGATGGCAGTGGAGAAATTTGTATGTTCCTGCGTAATTCCATTGGGGTACTATCTAGGCCTGCTGGCAGTGGAGAAACAATAGAGATGACAACTTATAGTTTGAAAATATTCAACTCGCGACCTAAACTACCCTTCCCATATTCAAAACACTGAGATCTAAGTTGAACTTTTGATTGTGTTTGAGAGAGTTGGAAAAAGGTGAACCATGTATGTACATGGCTTAAGTGGGAAACTAAAGTAACCTGCATAGTGATTCAATATTCCCTGAAAGATCAAGGAAATGTGCTAGAAATGAACCAAAACAGAGAAGCTGGAGTTCTACCAGTGTGTCGCCAAGTGTTGTAGTGGCTACAACCACCCTCCAAAATTTTGGCCTGCACCAATTTCAGAGCCTCCCTTGAAGAGTTTCGCTTGATGATTGCACACACACGGGTTCACTTTGTGAGCTCGTGTGAGTCTTTACATCCACCTTGCTTGATTCATTGCATTCAAGTCTCTGGATGCTGATGTCTGAGTCATGCTTGTGACCGTGTTTTGGTTATGATTAAAGTCGTCGCTTCATATGTTCTTCTTGTATTCGCTATGAAAGCATCTGTCACACTCACATGCAGAGTCACATTGACTATTGCGCAAGTGTCATCTCGATCAATGAATGATCAATCATGAGTTTCGCTCTTGTCACCTACACCATTGGTTAGTCTTGTTGAGCATGTGTCTGGATGGTTTGGTCGTCTCGTCATCAAGTCATGCGAGTGTGTGTTCGTATGATCACATATACATATTTCAATTGTTCACACACTTAGCCATTTTTGGTGAAATTGCAGACGACCATACTCCCCTCTGACAGTCAAACCATCACCCTACCATCAACTCGATTGACTGTCAACTAGAATAGTGCAAAAGCACCAAGCTAATATTTTCAAGCTGTGTTGCCCACAAGTAATTCAATCAACTCTCATGTTGGCCACTTGGACAGTCGAACCCAACAGACACCCCGGGACTGACTCCCTTCAAAATTTGCGCAGAGGCCACTGACCTCACCCACTAAATTGACTAAGGAAATTGCGTAGATAGACCATACAGACACCAAGTTCTCGTCCCCGTCTCCCTCAGAAAATTGCGTAGTTTTCCCAGTCAGTCATCCCGACAGTCAACCATCTGTTCATCTCAAAAATTGCATAATGTTCATGAGTTGGGCTTTCACTTCCCATTAGTCATCTCAACTTAGAAATTTCACAAAGATAATCAGCAGGCCAATCTCCTAGCCTTAGTGCAGTTTTCCTTGCCAGCAGCCCCTAGCAGCAGACTGCCAGTTCCCTCTGGGAATTGCGTAGTTTCTGCTGCTAGTCTCCCTAGAAGCTAACTGGAAGTTCCCTTGGGAATTTTGCAGTTTTCGCTGCCAGTGACCATAGCAGTCAACTAGCAATTCCGTCTAGGAATTCCGTAGTTTTGGCTGCCAGTGACCCAAGCAGTTCCTAAGAAAAACTGTACAATCCCTGCGTTCTGACCCTGCATGCAACCCGACCTGTTCCTCTAGAAAATTGTGCAAATCTGGTTGTCTAGCCCTGCTATCTGTTCGTTCTGAAAAATGCGCAAATCATGTCTGCCTTTCCTTATAGCAACCCAGACTGTTCCTCCCAAAATTTGCGCAATTTTGCCTCCCAGTCGACCCAGACCTTGTAGACATTCACTGTCAACTCGGATTGCTTGTCTCCATCTCTCAGTGACTCTTGCAGAGTTTTCATCAGCAGTGGCCTGAAGCCATCAGCCTGCATCACATCCTTCATGCCTCTCTTCTTCACCTGCATCTGAACAATCATGTTTCATGGTAGACTAGGAGGTTTTGGATTTGATGTCATCTCGTCATGAGTGACTGTAGGTACAAGTACACCAACAAACATGGAAAGATGACAAATGGGATGAACGAAGGGAGAACATGCAAAATCACAGGTTCACTAACAGACGAATGGACGAAGCATACGAAGTGGAGGAATGCAACGAACATGCATCTTCACGAACAGATGAGCTTGTTAAGCCTTCCAACATCCAAGCAAGGAACAACATGGTAAAGCTTCATCAAGCGAACCAAGGACCATTAAAGACTTTGCCCATTTCACTAAGTGGAGGTGAAGCTATGGTACACCATGAAGACATCCATCGTCTAGTAGCACTTTAGCTCGGCATGCACTCCAATAGCAGCACAGATGCACTAACATTGTCATGTCAAGTCATGCCGAGTCACATCATGAGTCTGGTCACCCACATCTCCACCGTGGGCTTGTTGTCAATCAATGTGATGTAAAGTGGAAGTCCAAGAGACCCACGTGTTAAACAAAAAGTCATGTAAGTCGAAGAGTCATGGAAGTCAAATGGTCAAGAGGTGATCCGGATCTTGGGGGGAGGCCCCCAAGATCTAAAAGATTGAAATGGATCTTGGGCGGAGAGACCCCCAAGATCTGAAAACTTGCAATGGATCTTGGGGGAGAGGTCCCCAAGATCTGAAAACTTGAATTTCCAGAAGAAAAATAGGAGAATGCCCAATAAACAAAACCACAAAGAAACTGTTTATTAAAACCCACTAATATGGATTTAAACAGGAACACAACAAAATACCGAGACAACCATATACAAAAAGATGCAACAGAAATAATGCTTCATTTCATTAATGGAAAATACTGAAATATGCTTACAACCAGAGATGGAAATAAACTAGCTAGGGCGATGGTATCTTATCTCTGAGAAGAGATGTGGCGGCTACATGCCTCTGAACTGTAAAGGCTACATTGTGGCGGAAAATCTGTCCTTTTACAAAATGTGACTTGTTACTTATAGTATTTCTCAGTTACAATACCACGGGTCAATTCCATGGGTGAATGAATACTATGGGTGGATTTTACAATACCACGGGCGGATGCCATTTACAATACAATGGGTAAATTCCATGGGTCGATGAATAATATGGGTGGATGAGTACCATGGATTGATGCCATTTTCCATTCAGATCATTCCTCCCTCCTTAAGAAGCAATGGTCCCCATTGCGTAAAGTTCCCTCCTACGAAGCCTTCGTTGAGTATGAAGAGCCACTAAAGATAAGGGTTTTATGTGGTTAACCCAAAACCCAAAACCCTGATAAATGAAGATCCGAGGATAAAGATACCCTGTAATGCTTGTGACCAACTGTGATTCTGATAGTGTGCGGCCTAGCAAATGGACTTCGATGACAAGGATTTTATGCGATTGACCCATAACCATAATGTTGGTTGCTGATGAAGTAACAAGTGCCTACATAGCTTGGGGTGGGAGGGCACATCTCCAAATAACCCAAGCTAAATGCTGCTATGTTTAAACTGATGAATGTGAAGCAGGTGCCTAATAAAGTGGGGTGGGAGGGCACGTCTCCAATGGGAACCCACTTTGAATGTTGCTCCAAAATTAAAATGGGCATAACTCAGTTAATATAGCTCAGAATATTTATTATAACCTATTTTTGGAAGCAGAAGGACCATTTTGCATCTTTCCATGTGATGGAAATCCTTATCTGGACACTCTGAGATCTCAGATTCGTATTGCAATAGTTTCATCGTCACAAAAATTATGATGAAATAGCTGATTTTAAATCAGCGATATATCCCACATCCGAACTCTAATTCGACCCATTTCTTTTTTGAAATTGGGTGTTTTTTCGAGAGGAATCCAGATATGGTATTTTTTTTTGTAAATTTTGTACCAAATGTTTCATATCTGATCTGCAAATTCGACACCCAAAAAATAATTCCTGCAAAAAAAAAGAAAAAAGAAAAATTCTTCCTGCTTGACCCAAGAAAGTGCTCTGTGGAGGTTGTAGCACATGCCTGAAGTTTGTTGAATATTGCTTCAAAATTTGAAGCTGAAATATGCATCAAACCCTCATTCCCATGGAATCATAACCTGCTCTGATACCACTGATCCAGATCTTGGGGGGAGGCCCCCAAGATCTAAAAGATTGAAATGGATCTTGGGCGGAGAGACCCCCAAGATCTCAAAACTTGCAATGGATCTTGGGGGAGAGGCCCCCAAGATCTGAAAAATTGAATTGCCAGAAGAAAAATAGGAGAATTCCCAATAAACAAAACCACAAAGAAACTTTTTATTAAAACCCACTAATCTGGATTTAAACAGGAACGCAACAAAATACCGAGACAACCATATACAAAAAGATGCAACAGAAATAATGCTTCATTTCATTAATGGAAAATACTGAAATTTGCTTACAACCAGAGATGGAAATAAACCAGCTAGGGCGATGGTAGCTTATCTCTGAGAAGAGATGTGGCGGCTACATGCCTCTGAATTGTAAAGGCTACATTGTGGCGGACAATCTG
>APFE030120814.1:27713-74272 GCA_000404065.3 Pinus taeda
CATGCCTCTGAATTGTAAAGGCTACATTGTGGCGGACAATCTGTCCTTTTACAAAATGTGACTTGTTACTTATAGTATCTTTCAGTTACAATACCACGGGTCAATTCCATGGGTGAATGAATACCATGGTTGGATTTTACAATACCATGGCGGATGCCATTTACAATACCATGGGTAAATTCCATGGGTCGATGAATAATATGGGTGGATGAGTACCATGGGTTGATGCCATTTTCCATTCAGATCATGAGGGTAGGTGAACAACCACAAGCGTCAGTTTCACCCTTGGGTATAAATACCTCCTCATTTGTACATGCAAGGGACTTTTCACCTCAGCTCCTCCCACATAGCCAAGAGAGTCTATAATCTTTTCTTCGAGGAGTAAGTAGTGGCTCCAACACCTCACTGATGGGGTTAGTGATGTATGGTGTAACAATGTGCCTTGGAACTTTAGCTTATTTCAGAAGCATGTTAATAGGCTAGCACATTTTCACACATGTATTGTATTTGTTGTCAGATTGATCTTTAACACTTGTAATGCATGTTTCTTTAACCTTTGTTATACATCTGAACTGATTCATTTGTTTTAATTCATAATCAATTAATGGAAATGTGTTGTATATGCTACTAATGTTGTCTCATCCATGTCGACTGTTGGGTTGTGTTATATTCTTTCCACATAGTTAACAGGGGGTTTGAGGGGTACCCGTAACCCCACTTTATGGGGTCCAGGGTAGCACCCCGAAAAATTTTGGTTTTGGACCCTATGTTAGGTTGGGCGAACCCACCTATGGTTTTGTGCATGATTTTCACACATGTTTTTTGGACGAGATGGTTTTCTGTCCATTGTTTTGGACACGATGGTTTTCGGTCCATGGTATTGGATGCTTCAGCATGTATATTTGTATTGTAACATTGAAAGGAACATAATGAAAAATCAAGCTGGTAGTCTCGGTTTTGAGATCCAGTGGGAAATCTCTGTGTATATGTGTTTTATGTGTTATCCTCTCGCATTTTTATTTTTCTTGTGATTTAGAATTCGTATGCAGGTAATTTATTTACGGGGTTAAAACTTACATCAACTTCTCTACCGGACATCAGATAGACCTTTCACATGAACCTTCTTGTAACAACCATTGCACTTGTTCGGACTGATCCGTGAGTGTTGTACGTGTTATCTTACCTTGTTTGTTGTGATTGCTACATATGAGTGGACTTCTATGCCAGAAGCTATGTATGTGCTTTTGTGTTGTGTGTTCCTAGATGAGTTCAGACTGATCCCTTTCAACTTGGAACTCACCTTCACCTTCTTCCCCTCACAGTGAAAGAACCATTGACACAAGTACACTTACACTCACCAGGAATGCAAACCTCACTTCTTGAAAACAAAGCGAACCAATCTCCTTTTCTGACAAGAAAGAGTTAAGGCAAATCCTTAAGACAATGGCAACCAAGCCATCATACCAGATGGGACTCCCATACCAAACAGTGTGAGGTCTAGTTGGGACTTCATACTAGGGTTATCCCATGATGTTGGTGGATCGAGCACCATCAACATAACCAAAACATGATGAGAGGCCAAACTAAATTATGTCATAAACCATACTTATAACCATCATATAACTAGCATAATAGCAATGATGGGACATCCATTGATGCCACATAATAACAAATACAAATATACATGAATTACAAGAGGAGAGGAGCACATATTAACATATGAAAATCCAACCAAGTCAAGGAATTCTACTTACCACTCGACCATAGATTGGGATGAACCAAATATTTCTTTCAACCAATCATATTCATGCCATATTCTTAGCATGAATGTGTGATCTCATGGAAATAACCAACCAAAATCAAACCAGGGCTTCCAAAGGCCAAACCACCTCAACTCTCAACTAGTTATTCCACCTCACTGTTAGACATCACTAACCATCACCAGATTGATCTCTACCCAAATTGTCCAAGGCTCTAGAGTGTTTGTTCCAACCTGACTCCAAGACTAGTAACTCAACGCATAGCTTTTGTAGGGCTCCAGAGCGTCTATCCAACCAGGCTCTAGGAATAGTAACTCAACCTGCCAAGTGTTATATGGAATTTGTACCTGTAGATAAATATTATCTACACTTTGAACAACAGAAAGAAAGTGGTTTAACCTTTTCCTATAATAGATAGATGAGATGAAGGAAATTAATTGTGGTCTTTCGCTTCCTTTGATCTCCTTTGAATTGCTCCCATCACTCCCACTCAAACTGAATCTGCTCAATTGCTACCTGTCAATAGAAACAGAAGATGACAACGATCAAAGTACATGATCTATATACTATAAACAAATGGAATCGACAACATTTAAACATATAATCATCATAGATATGAACAAGAATATGCGAAAAAGAACAAACAACTTTATAGATGTAGAAGGAAGAGTTACACCCAATGCGGTTTGATCCCGTGTCACTCATCCAACTTCAGTCCAAACCCTCGTCACACCAAAAGTACATCAATATAGCAACATAAAATTACTTGACATGAACTCAAATATCAAGCCACCAGTATTTCTCTACAATCTTCAAATTCCAACCCCCCGATCACTATGATGAGTGGTCAATTTATAGGGAAATGCAGGTGGTTATGTCATAAATTGGGCATTGAATGGTTTTCCAAAATTGGAGTTAGTTTCCATGGAGGAAGGGATGAGAGGATAGAGGGATAATTGATCCATAGCCTATCCAAAGTTGACCTCATACGATGCGATATGAGTTGAGCATCCTTCTAGAATGCTCTAGAATCTAGGAATATTCCCATAATCCAATACCAATTTCACTCATTCTTGCCCAGCGTAGGTCAAAGTTGGCCTAAGTCCACTGCAATGCAGGCCTAAATGGGCCTACTTGCTCTGCAGTGCAGTTACCCTTGACCAAGGCTAAGCTGGTGTCCCAAGGAGGCATTTCAATAGGGTTTCAAGCTAGAAACTTCCATGGATGAAAAAATTCAATTTGATGACTTGTCTAGGGCATGTAGCAACTGAATTAGGGTTTGATGAGCCCTAATTGTACTGATCTGAATGTCGGTAGTGATGTGCCCAAATAGACCTATAATAATTTCCCCCTAAAGCATGAAGTCGAAAATGATAATGTCGAGTGATATGATTTATAATGTGATAAGGAAAATCTAAAGCGGACGGTGACCTGCATCGATTACAATACATAATATCATGATATCTTTGAATTTTTCATGAATTGATAAGGGAAGGTATACCCATACTCAGCATATAAACTTTTCATTGCATGTACATAAATCAGATAATCGTCTATAGATATAGGCCCATGATAGGATGACCATCTGTGTAAAGCCATCATATAGATGATTTAGTACTCTCCTAAAATCGCAGCCCAGATGGATGAAACTAGATTCGGGGTCTTCTATCTCGTCCAATCATTTTCTCAAGTACGAGTCTAACCATGTGAAAATGTGATCTAAAGTCGAACATGGGAAGACAATGTCTGATTACTAGCCAATGATGTAAGTTGTTAACAGACGCGAGATAAATCATTGATAATGATAATGATTCTCAAGGTACTATAGTACATTCTACATGGTGTGAATAGATGTTTTGATGTTGAACACCATACAAAGTCTTTCGGTCGAAGGCCAGTGATGTCAACCTGTCACCGGAAGCAAGAAACTTGCCATTGATGTATGCAAGACTCAAGGTACTAGAAGGGTATTTCTAAGTCAACTTCTTGGATAATATGTTGATGTCGACAAGAAGCGACTCGTCATAGGAGGGACTTGATGTATCCCCCATCAACAACACAAAACGAGTGTAATGATTTTGAAGAAAGAATGTGACTGACAACACCATGTTCAGGAATGGTGGTCATGAAAATGAAGGTTTATGAGTATTGCAAAGGATGAGGTTTACTGGGTGACTTCTCTTGAACATGTTGGCGACACTGAATGAATTAGCAGAATTGACCCAAAACCAAAGTGATGGATGGTGTGATAGACCATAGGTATGATAACCATCAAACAGATAACCCAACCCAAATAGTCATAGAGATGAAGTGAAAGTGTCATGTTCAAGAGCGACTTGCTACCATAAAGTGATTTATCCCTTCCCATTTTCCCCAGTCATTATTGACCAGTACCTCTTTATTTTTTTAAACAAGCTTGAGGAGGATAACATATGCTTGTAGTATAATTCCACCCTTCGGGTGAATCCATCGCTATGTGATGTTTTAATGAGTCTAGCAAAGGTGAAACTCGGTCTTGTCATGATGGACAAGTTTGTCACTATTTGATGTTTTATCGAGTTTAACGACAATGAGAACTCGGTCCTTTTCATGTTTAGAGAGTTTGAAAAGGGACAAAAAGAAAACTCCACAAGTTCTTTTTCGTAAATTTGTCTCTCAAGTCCAAAAAATCATAAAATAATACAAGGGAGGACCTATTGGCCATGTTCTATTAATGTATTCGTTTTTCGTAAGTAATCTATCTCAGTCTGGAAAAGGGTTCAACTTATACTGTGTAGATTTCGTTTCCAATCCGTTTGTGAGTTGAAAAGGACAAGTTCCCGACAATATTTTCATATCTAAAGAGTCGGAAAAGAGCTTA
Organism: Pinus taeda; assembly: GCA_000404065.3. Lineage (NCBI taxonomy): Eukaryota > Viridiplantae > Streptophyta > Pinopsida > Pinales > Pinaceae > Pinus > Pinus taeda. The sequence goes on from APFE030120814.1 coordinate 32,334, forward strand.
AAAGAATACCCCCTATTTTTATTTTCTTTTAACGAGTCAAAAAAGGAAAATACTCAGCGATCTTTTCATTTTTTACAAGTCAGAAAAGAGCTTAAAGGTGACTTATCCTAGAGGAATGAGTGGTGGATAGAAACTGGTTCCGGTGATGTTGGAACTTCCCACAACATGTTGATTTATGTGAAGAGGCTGGCTATTAAGACCACTCATTGCAATTATTCTTCAAAAAGGGTAAAACAAGCAAGTGGAAGCATATGATTAGCCAAGCAGATAGTGACGATGGAAGGAGAAAAACCAAGGCTCATTTGATGAAAGAGGCTGATAGAATGGCAATCCCAAGGGTTAAAATGGAGATGGGTTCATTTTTACACAAGCTTGAACCATAGGGAACTATGCTTGAGATTGGTTTACATGCTTGTAGCATGATGACTTGATTCTAGGTGCATGCCCCCAAGCTTAATTACATTAACCTAAGTAGACTACTCGTCGCTATCAAGTGGATGGAATTAAGGTTAATTTACGAGATCAAGTGAAAGAATTGACTGGGATTTTATGAGATCTAATCGAAGACTCGAATTGGATCTTTTCTCAATGGGACCTTGTTTCCTTTTTTAATGAGCTTGACACAAGACAAGGAACTCTACTCATATTCCTTGTTTCATTTTTTAACGAGCTTGACACAAGACAAGGAACTATGCTCATATTCCTTGTTTCATTTTTTAATGAGCTTGACACAACACAGGGAACTATGCTCATGGACATGTTTTAGTTTTTAATGAGCTTGCCACAATAAAAGAACTATCCTCATATTCCTTGTTTCTTTTTTTAACGAGCTTGACATAAGACAAGGAAGTATGTTCATACCCTTTCTTTCATTTTTTATCAATGTTGACACAAGACCAAGAACTATATCAACCTTGATCATGACCCATAATAGGTCATGACTTCCAAGAGGCTCTCATTCGATACAAGAAAAAATCTCTGGAAGGGATATGCAACAAGGAATCCATTAGATATATCTAGTTCCAATGCCCCCAGTACATAATGCACAACATCATGAAATTGATCGTCAGTTGATGTAGGCATGGAACGAGTTGCCACATAATCGACCCGTGGCGGGGAAGATACCATTCAGACAAAAGGACCATTTAGGGAAGATGGTTGATTGGAAGCCATATTTGGGATAAGAAATGAAAGCTGGTCAACGGTGACAATTTTGCCTTCATGTGGGAAACACATCACTCAAAAGAGTGTTGAAACAATAGATCCCATGTCATAAACATAGTCACGCCCAAGAATTAAATTGTAATCTAAAGGGATTGGGACTACAATCACATTGAGATAAACAATTTTTCCTCCCAACATAATCGGTAACTGAGGAAGGATCCCTAATGGTTGAATGGTTCCTCTGTTAAAAGCCAACAGATTCTGGGTAACAGGCACAAGTGGTGGTGAACCAAGTGACTGCCAAGAAGTGGAGGAAAGGATACTCAGAGATGCACCTTCATCTATAATAGTGCCAGGTACAATCATATTATAAACCTGTACTATGATCTGGAAAGGCGCATAATAAGGAAGAAGACATCCTGCCAATCGATTACAATCAAAAGAAGTGACCAGACTACTTGGAGGGGGTCCCATAAGAATGAGAGAATTACCCCCTTGAGTTATGAGAATGGGAGGATTTTCTTCCTATCTTGATGGAATAGGAGGGTTGCCTCCAATATCATTGGAATCTGAAGAAATGAAAAGAACATGAGGGGTATCATACTCACTCTCTACAGGAAAGGTACGATTAACTGAAGGTGAAATTAGGTCAACTGTTTCCTCAACCTATGGTTGGTCAGGTATAGACTCATGGGATTCACATTCAAAGAGAGTGGGTTTGACCAATGGTTGATTTGGGTTAGTCACTTCATCAACTAGTGAAGGATTAAAGGAGAGTCTCCTGTAACCAAATGAAAGTCATTGCAGAGAAGTAGGATGGTTATCCAACACTTTTTGGCTTCATCCAAATAGGGACAAAGGTCAATGGGGTGATTCCCTTCGCATAACCTATAGGGAAACTTAGCTTTGCCCTTATTTTCATGAACTTTATGTTGTGGCCACAACCACCACCCTATTAAAAACTTGCCCTGGTGGCAATTTTGAATGGGTCCCCTAGAATTCTGATCTTTCATCTCTTAGAATGATATGTTTCATCCCAATGATTTTAACTCTATGAAGAGCCAAATTTTCCACTCACAAATGGTTAGAGCCCCTTAACAAATCCCCCGCATACAACCTTGTTTAAGCCCTTCATTCCTATGCTCGTCAGGATTTGTTTAACCCCTCGAAACCTCCCATCGCATCTTTATTCCCATTATGACTCATTATAATGGAAAAACCTCAAAACCATGCATAAATCATCCCTTTTCACTTATCGCACTCAACCTTGGCGTATAACGCATGCCATAAGGCATCGGACCGAACAACACTATTAGTCTGAAGCCCCGTCGCATATCGCAATCGACCAAGCTCGATGGTTTATATATATATATATACTATATATTATATCTCTCTCTCTCTCTCTATATATATATATATATATATATAATATATATATATATAGATATGGCGCGTCACTTGCCTCTAGATCAGACAACATTACTAACTACATTGTATACATTATCGAGTCCAGTTCCCCAATCACATATCACATATCGGCAGAGCCTGGGCCTTATACACAATGTGCGCGGTGATATGGTGGACCCGCCGAGCTATCAAATATGATATATATATTTTCGGGTCTGAAGCCCCGTCGCATATCGCAATCAGCAGAACCCCAGGCTTGTGCATATTTTGATATGCAATATGTTGGACTCGACGATATTTATAAGCTCCAATACATAAAATTTGAGGTCCAGCCTGAGTGATCGGGGCAGGAATTTTTTTGCTTTCCTGTGTTTTCCAAAATTCTCAATATAACAAAGGGAGCGGGTTTTTAGTATAAAAGGTGGGCCTGTGGAGTCCCAATAGTGTAATCACACATCAGGGAAGTGGAAGGCATGGGTACTTCCAAGCCTATGGATTAAGAGGGAAATTGTGTGTTGCCTGTGTTTTATGCGTAAATCCTTTTTCACACTTGTTCCCGTAGTTTTATAAAATTAATGAAGGTAGCGTTTACATTTTGTTTAAACATTTATGTTTTATTATTCACAATCATGAAGCTAATGATAACTATCTATGGAGGCAAGAAATAAAGGATGCAGGAGTGGATCCGGTAGCAGATAAAGGCGTTGTATGTCTAGATGACACCTCTGCACCTTCGGTGTCGATACTGCAAAGGCGAAGCTTGCAGAAAGGGGTATGAACCACCATAACACATAATGAGGGCATGCTCTATGTCAAAAGGGAAGCACAATGCTGATCCATCAAGATGTCACTCCCTCCAGAAATGCCTCAAGGCATGCCAGATGTGGGAGGATAGGCGTGACATCTTCAATTTCCTCCAAGAAATGATAGGGAATAATAGCCACTCCACACAGGTGCATCAAAATGATACGTAGCCATTCTCTGTTTCATCGACACCTATTCACTTCCCCAGGATGAAGGATGCTCCAGCAAAGGTGGCTTCAATGTGTCAACAATCTCATCGACCATTCTCCTTTGTACATTTTTTTTTATCCATGTAATGAAAAGGAAAGGGAGTGTAAAAGTCATGGGGGAGAGGAGGGTCAGTTCGAAAGGGCATAAATATGACCTCTGTAGATGAGAGAAGGGCCTTTTTCATTGGGCAGAAAAACTTTTGTTTATTGTGAGTAAGGAAGATTGTTTAGGCCAGAGAAGGAGCCTTTTCTCATATTGATTTCCCTCTTCTTTATATGTTAAGAATCAGGATGTTGTTGAGAGCATAAATATGAATGTGATTTGTGTTTGTGCCCATTGATGACTTACAATTTATGGTTAGCTTTGGTTGTTTGAATGTGATTCTTCATCATAGTTAATTCATGAGCAATCCCTGATTTGAAACTATGTTAAACATCAGTTGCAAGCTTTAATTCCATAAAAGGAATGTGTATTCCTGTATGAGTGATTGGATTTCTATTTAGAATTGATGTAGACTTGCTCTTATGTGAACCAGTAATTGGTTCATTTAGTCTTGGGATTCATATATGATGTTTAACCTCTCTTTCGTCATGCTCCTGCAGGATAGATTAGGATAGCTAGAACTAGATTAGAGTAGTTAGAAGTAGTGTAGATAGGATTTAATACATAGAGGTTAGCTATTTTATTTTGTTGATTTAATTGAAGTTTTCCTCCTGGAAGCAATCTATCAACGCATTTAGCAGTTTATAGGGTCCCTTAAAACCCGTTGGAACTAGCCATTCCAAATGAAAGTAGGTATAATTGGGACTTGTGATTGGGTTAGTTCCCCTTGTTGGCATAGTGAACACTCGTCATGTCAACAAATTGGTGCTAGAAGGAGGGCATGAATCGCCTTCCACAACTTTTCAAGATTTCATCCATAAATGCCACGCATGGATTCAAGAAGATTAATACATGGATTGTGAAGGTCAAAAAGACCCTTCCTCTCATTCAAAAAATCCTCATTTCAATGAAGAGACACTGTGGCAGTATCCCATCACTTAGGAACAACCAGTTAGAAGACTCATTCGGGCTTACACTCGTTCCCTATCACAGCTCCCTATCTTTCAGTCATTACCTCCGATAGCAAAAAGAAATCCAAGGGTCTATCACATAAACGAAGAGACATCTGTAGGCCCTTCTCTTGAAGATATTGTGATTGATTATTTACAGAGCATAAACTCTCATTAGGAAGAAATTCCTGAGGATTTTCCTTCAGAAAGTAATCCCTAGCTTGATTTGGAAAATCCTAATGGAGAAAACCTCCACTAACACATCCCTATCCTTGATATGCCTAATATTCCTCAACCGAGTGAAAACCAACCCCCATCTCCTTCAGGAGCACTGCCTCCCTATCTCGCTCAGGATGCCATGGCCATACCTGGGAAGCAGCATCCCTTACCCAAGAATGCAGAAAAGGTACTACCTAAATTCGACCCTAAGCAGGGAGACACCGCTGAAAACCATATAGATTCTTTCTTCTTGGTCGTGCGCATACTGGGGGTAGCTGATGAAGACTAGTTTGTCGCCTATTCCCTTTTACCCTAACTGGTGCAGCTTCCACTTGGTACTTTAGCTTGAGGACAGGATCAATCACTTCATGGGCTGCCTTTAAACAGGCCTTTTTAGACAAGTATGGCGATGACAAAACCCTTGCTGCCTTAGTCCTAGAACTATCCCGTTTGAAATGGAAACCAAAGAGAAGGTCAAGGATTTCAATATTCGATTCAACACCTTGTTCAACAGAATCCTGGCCACCGCTAGACCTACATAAGAGGTGCTCATGGAATTCTACATCATTGTTGTTCCTGGCCATACTACGAGGTGGGTCAAAAGGAGTAACGCACAAACCTTGCAAGGTGTTATCGATGAAGCAGTAAAGGTAGAGAATGAAATGCTCAGTCTCACAGCATGCCACCCTACAACTGGAGAAAAGAAAGTCTCTCAAGCATCCAAGAAGAATAATGGGAGTGATAACAAAGGGGTTGAAACCAAAGACAAGGATACCACGGATGTGGAAGGTTTGCATCAGATCATTAAGAAACTAACAAACATAGTCATTGATATGAAAAGGAGTCATGGAGAGAGTACTAGTGGTAGTGGAGGAGACTATAACAACAAAAAGCCCTTCAAGACTTTCCATCATAAGAAGATAGGAGGAATTCATGGTCCACTTGCACTGTCTGCTCCACCCAATGAAGGGAATTTAAACACAGAAGAACTGTCTCTTATCGGATCGCTCCTCAACCATGAAGAACCTATAGTGGAGCTAGAGCCAGAACAAGAAGATGGGGAAGAATACCAAGTAGAAGAGCCCTTGGAATAAGAATCTCAAATCAACGTACTATGGGATTTCTATACAAATGAGAGTGATGATGACCAAGGAGACAGTATGGTAAAAATCCACACTAATGAAATCCACACGTGAAACAAAGGGCCACTTGTAGGTGTGATGGAGCCTGTGGATCAGACCAAGAATGATGTCTGCCCTATGAAAGCACCTGGTCCCAAAGTTCCTATTGAGAAGAGTAGACATGGTGGTCAATCCAAGAATACCCCTATTGCAAACCATCCAGAGAAAGAAAATGCATCTCCCACTGCAACAAAGGCTACTCAAGATGGTAAACTCCCACCTAAAAATGGAAAAACAGGTATGTTTACTCTGCCTTATCCTATTTATAACATTGATTACAATATTGTGGATGATATTAAGAAATCTAGGGCTAATATCACATACTTTGATTCGCTGAAATTAACACAGCAAAGAGATTTGCTCTTGAAAGTTATGAATGAGAGAAATTCAAAAACTCCCACCGTCCCAGGTAGCAAAACCAAGAAGTCAGTGTCTAGACCTGTCAACACCTCCATTGCAGCCCAAATCCCATCAACTATGGAAGCCACTCTGTCCAAAATGAATCGAAACCCCCAAGATGTCAATGCAACCATGATAGGGAGAAAATCAAAATCCATGACCCCACCTTTCCTTATCACATTTGAAATCCTCAACATGAGTGTGCACAATTTCCTGGTAGATTCTGATGCCTCGTCCACTGTGATGCCTTATGTTGTTGCTAAAATACTGCATGTTGTACCTAAGAAAACCGGGACTCTAATTATGCAATTAGACAGGACAAATGTGAAAGTGATTGGGGAACTAAAAGATGTGTTGATTCGAATGGCTGCTAAACCACAGTACACACAATTTATTAATATGGTGGTATTCGATATACCCGAGGCCTATGGAATGCTACTTAGTAGGGATTGGTCAACAAAACGCAATGGATATTTCTCAATTGATTGGTCCCATCTCTTACTACCTCAGAAAGGGAAGGGTGATATGTTGAAAGTTCATCGTGAAAGATACATGAAGTATGTGGTGACAGAGCTAAATGGTCCCAAGGAACCTGTAATGTTTACCAACTCTATCCTTGGGAATTACAATTTCAATGTTTGTGCCACAGAAACCTGTTTTAGGAAATTCCATGCTAAACCAAGTGAAGCAACTGCAATAAACACATGGTTGGAAGGTCTCCCCAGTAGTCCAACTGACAAACCACCTTGTAACATAGTAGATGATAAAGCTATTCTTGTGGGAAGAAATTCAGTTAATGTAACATTAGACTCTAATTTTTGGATGCTCTATTTTAATGGTTCTAACTGCCTTGAAGGTGCAGGTGCTGGGAGCATTCTTATTGACCCACAAGGGAACCAACATTTGATGGCTAGCCGATTGGAGTCTGCATGCACCAACGACATGGCATAACATAGAGGATTGCTACAGGGCTTAAAAAGGGGCCTCGATATGAAGGTGAGAAATCTCAAAGCTTCTGGTGACTCACAGATAATCGTGGACCAGGTGAGGGAAAGGATACATTACAATTCACCATACTTGGAAAGATACCAACATGAGGTATGGAGTTTAATTAACAGTTTTTATTCTTCTAATATCATACACATACCTCGATGGAAAAACCAAGATGTAGATCTGATGACTAGTATGGCTGCAAAACCTTTGCCTGATATTAGAGTAAACAAGAATAAATATTATGTTGAATTCATTTTCAGGCTATTCATACTTGATAACATCTCAAATTGGTAGGCATTCAAAGATGACAAGCAGATCCTTGAGCTTTTTCATTGTGGGAAGACATTCAGAAATGAACTCATCGTTAAAAGGGAGCATGACAGGCTTATGAGCGAGAGTAAAAACGATGTAATATCTTTCATTGGGAAATCTATTGTCAATAGGTTTGGCATCCCTAACGCTCTTATGTTTAATAACGCTTCCTATTTTTCATCACTAAAGCTAACTGAATTCGCTATCGATAAATCAATTCGCATATGATGTGCATCGAGCTATCACCCCCAAGGAAATAGAGTCGCAGAATCCTCAAATAGAAACTTCATCCGTATGATCCGCACATTTATCACCAACGACTAGGGGAATTCGCACAACACTCTAATAAACGCCCCCTAGTCCAACACTGTCACCCCAACAGGCGAGCACATGAAATTCCAACATTTATGGCTAGGCCCACTCCAAGTTGAGGAAAAAATTGGCCAAGGAACTTACAGATTGAAAATCCTATAGCGAGAAATTGAGAAACTCCCTGTTAATGGCCTTCATCTCAAGTGATACTTCCAGTAGCCACCACATGGTGGTTACTTCCTGATTAGACTAGGATTCATTGTGTTTTTGTTGTTAGTTTAGTTGTATTTTTGTCTTTCCATTTTATTTTCCATAGAGTTTATTTTCTTGCTGTTTTGTATAACAGTCCTTTTCAGCCAGCTGATTTCAGCCCTCCCATCCTGTTCTTACCTTTTGCAGAATTTCCCTCATTCACCATTTTCATCCTTTCCCTTCCTCATTAACCTGCTAATGATTTTGTTGATCCTAAATCCATCATTACCTTGCAAATCAAACGAAATTTCTATCAGCCCATTAGGATTTGAAAATCCGTTGTAGAATTCAAACCAAGCCACTCATTGGCATGTGTTGAGAACTGGGTAAGATCTATTGATAACTTGGATATCTGGAGCATGCAGGGGCATCTTTATAAAACAAGAATGTATAACTACGGCTCGACTGGCATGGAGGGATGCTGCATTTTGAATAAATCCCACTCAGACCTAGCATATACTTGCCTATAAGGTTTACAGTCATTCTCCATTGGTCCCATCCACCACACTAAATGGCCCAATACCTGTTATCTACAAGTAAACCTCCTTTCATGGGCTAAGCTCACTATCATATACCCTATGGCAAATCCAATTGTGCTCTAGTCCTTGTGCCTGAAACTGGAAGGACTTATTTAAAATAAAATGAAATGTCAAGTCCTTGTGCCAATCTGGAAGGACAAGTTGTTTGGGAAGCTGGTTAGAGTAAGGATTGTTGTTGGGCTCAGAGTACTAGTTGATACAACAAGCCCAACCTTGCTTAAGTAGTTTAAATATATGGCATGATCCATGACTGTGCCCCACTCAATCATATGAAAATATAACATTGAAATTCTCATATAAAGTGCAGATAAACATATCCACATCAAGTTTGATGAACAATAAAGAGCTGAGGTACACACCTAAACAGGTATTGACAGAGCAGTGATGGCCCCAAAAGGATTTTTGAAAGTAGGAAATAGGTAAAGGAAGGTTAATAAATCCCATAACACTGCCATTGGAGAATTCCTGTCAAAATCCTATCAATAAGTTGAAGCTATTTGTCTCTATCCCACCTGAAGAAACTGATGTTGAAGTGGAACCCATGCTTGTCCAAATGTATAGTTTGCATTTCAATTTTATCTTAACACCCTGATGTTTTATTGATCTAAGGATTATTTGGAAACATAGATAATTAGTTCGCCCAACGGTTTTCCATTTGTTGTGGCCACAACCACCACCCTATTAAAAACTTGCCCTAGTGGCAATTTTGAATGGGTCCCCTAGAAGTCTGATCTTTCATCTCTCTGATTGATATGTTTCATCCCAGTGATTTTAATTCTATGAAGAGCCAAATATTCCACTCACAAATGGTTAGAGCCCCTTCACAAATCCCTCGCATACAACCTCGTTTAAGCCCTTCATTCCTATGCTCATCGGGATTTGTTTAACCCCTCAAAACCTCCCATCGCATCTTTATTCCCATTATGACTCATTATAATGGAAATGCCTCGAAACCATGCATAAAATCATCCCTTTTCACTTATTGCACTCAACCTTGGCATATAATGCACACCATAAGGCATCGGACCTGAGAAAACTATTAACCATACCTCATACATATTTTCGGGTCTGAAGCCCCGTCGCATATCGCAATCGGTCAAGGTCTATGGTTTATATATATATATATATTATATATATATATATAATATATATATATATATGGCATATCACTAGCCTCCATTACTAACCACATTGTACACATTATCGGGTCCAGTTCCCCAATTGCATATCTCATATTGGCGAAGCTCTGGCCTTATACACAATGTGCGCAGTGATATGTCAAACCCGCCGAGCTATCAAATATGATATATATATTTTCGGGTCCAAAGCCCGGTCACATATTGCAATCGGCAGAGTCCAAGGCTTGTGCATATTGTGATATGCGATATGCCAGATACGACGATATTTATAGGCTCCAATACATAAAATTTGAGGTCCGACCTGAGTGATCGGGGTGGATTTTCTTTGTTTTCCCGTGTTTTCCAAAATTCTCAATATAACAAAGGGAGCGGGTTTTTAGTGTAAAAGGCGGGCCTGTGGAGTCTCGATAGTGTAATTACACATCGGGGAAGTGGAAGGCATGGGTACTGCAACCCGCGGAGGGGCCAATACCCGATTGCGATTAAGTGAAGCCCTACAAAGTCGTGCCAAGCCTATGGATTGAGTGGGAAATTGTGTTTTGCCTGTGTTTTATGCGTAAATCATTTTTCACACTTGTTCCAGTAGTTTTATAAAATTAATGAAGGCAACGTTTATGTTTTCTTTGAACATTTTTGTTTTATTGTTCAGAATCATGAAGCTAATGATAACTATCTTTGTAGGCGAGAAATAAAGGACGCAGGAGTGGATCCAGTAGCAGATAAAGGCGTTGTATGTCTAGATGACACCTCTGCACCTCCTGTGTCGATACTGCAAAGGCGAATCTTGCAAAAATGGTTATGAATTTCCATAACGCATAATGAAGGCCTACTTTGTGTCAACATGGAAGCATAGTGCCGATCCATCAAGATGTCACTCCCTCGAGAATTACCTCAAAGCATCCTAGATGTGGGAGGATAGGCACGACATCTTCAGTTTCCTCCAAGAAATGACAGGGAATAATATCCACTCCACACAGGTGCAACGAAATGATACGCGTCCATTCTATGTTTCATCGACACCGATTCATTTCCCCAAGATGACGGACGCTCTCGCAAAGGTGGCTTCAATGTGTCAACAATCTCATTGACCGTTCTCCTCTGTACATTTTTTTTTATCCATGTAATGAAAAGAAAGGGGAGTGGAAAAGTCCTGGGAGAGAGGAGGGTCAGTTCGAAAGGGCATAAATATTACCTCTGTAGATGAGAGAAGGGCCTTTTTCATTGGGCAAAACAACTTTTGTTTATTGTGAGTAAGGAAGATTGTTTGGGCCAGAGAAGGAGCCTTTTCTCAGATTGATTTCCCTTTTCTTTATACGTTAAGAATTAGGATGTTGTTGAGAGCATAAATATGAATGTGATTTGTGTTTGTGCCCATTGATGACTTACAATTTATGGTTAGTTTTGGTTGTTTAAATGTGATTCTTCATCATAGTTAATCCATGAGCAGACCCTGATTTGAAACTATGTTAAACATAAGCTGCAAGCTTTAATTCCACAAAAGGAATGTGTATTCTTGTATGAGTGATTAGATTGCAATTTAGAATTGATGTAGCCTTGTTCTTATGTGAACCAGTAATTGATTCATTTAGACTTGGGATTCATATATGATGTTTAACCTCTCTTTTGTCATGCTCCTACAAGATAGATTAGGATAGCTAGAACTATATTAGAGAAGTTAGAAGTAGTGTAGATAGGATTTAATACATAGAGGTTAGTTGTTTTGTTTTGTTGATTTAATTGAAGTCTTCCTCCCAGAAGCAATCTATAAATGCATTTAATAGTTTACGGGGTCCCTCAAAACCCATTGAAACTAGCCATTCCAAACGAAAGTAGGTCTAATTAGGGCTTGTGATCGGGTTAGTTCCCCTTTTTGGCATAGTGAACACTCACCATGTCAACACTTTACTACCACTAGTTGATGGTGTGTCACCAGCATGATCTTCAGAAGTTGATGACATAGGATGATGTGAATGAGAAGACCATTCTTCTAAGATTTGAGGAATACCATAATAATTTCAAAGAAGATGGTCTTCAATACAAATTTTGTAGGGATATCGAAGTTTGTGAGGCTTATTAGATGGTTTCTCATCAGAAGTTGCATTCGAAGCAATGGTTGCTTGGTTGCCCCCCTGGTGAATTTTCTTCTTCTTCTTCCTCTTCCCTTTCTTCTTCTTCTTATCCACCTAGTTACTAGTGTCAATACTTTCACTAGGTGAAGAGGAAGAAGGGGAGGAAGAAACAACAGATGAAGAAGGTAAACGGTCAACTTTAGGATCAACTAGAGGTTGATTTGGTCCAGTTGTAGGAATATCCAGTTGTGGGGCCAAGGAGGTTGAGAACAACCACACTGGCAAGCCAATGGTAAGTTCCGGAAGGGACAATGTATCCATATAATGAGCACTAATATTTCTGAAAGGAGGAAAAGGACTAGGATTCCCATCAAAAGAAATTCCTTGATCCGTGGACTTCGGAGTTGTTGCCATATGTCTCAACCTAAGATCAACTAAGGACTGATGTGGAGGGCGTTATCCACAGTCAGTTAAATTTATTTTAATAAAAATAACATAACAAAACAAAAGAGGGATAATCTAGGCAAAAGGATTACCAAGTAAATGTGAACTGCAATACACTGCCTCAGTAAACCAAGGACTTAACATACGTGCAGGCAATATCCCCGAATGTTGTTTTCGGGTGTATCAAAGTATACAAGGAAACCGAATTGGTTCCCTATGGATGTACAACAACCTAATTTCGTCCTCCAAAATATACCCAAAAGTACGTGGAGGCCCAATCTGTGTTAGCGATGTCTAATGCGAAAACGCACGGTGAGAACATTTCCTGATACTTTTCGTACTATAACATTGCCAGATATACCCAAAAGTACATGGATGAGATACAATATACTTATGTACATGGAATGAGGTATCACACTCGGAATGTATCACAGACTTTAGCGACAGCTGCTATTTTTAATGACGCCAGAACACGTCTCTAGCCTAGACCTCTAAATGTTATGCGTTAAGTTACAATGCTCCATTATGTTAATTGAGATAAATTTTAGTTGATCTTGTTTAAAAGTTTTCCTTTCAAGTTCACCACGTGATGTTTCTGAAACTTCTAGAATGAAACTAAGATGAGAAACATTTTTTCATTTGATTTGAACAATGAAAATCGTAACTAAAAGGGATAGATCAATTAGAATCTTTAAACAAAGAGCATAGAGCACATCTAATGCAAATTTCCATATACTATTCCTACAAGAACACACAAACCTCTAAATGCATAATGCATGTTTTTCTTTTCATTCCTTTAATGTTTAGATGAACAAAAGGAAACTAAATGCACATACACTCAATCAATGTTTTTTGCAAGAAACGAAGACTTTACGACAATTTCTTTTTCAAAGAAATGAAGACTTTACAACACATCCTTTTCAAAAAAGACTAATCGATGTAAGCTAACTTTGACAATGAATTGATAATGATAAAGAAATCTCTTAAGAAACACTGAACAATAAAGGCCAAAGTAGGGCTAGGAGAAGAAATACAAACTGATTTCATAACAATAAAAAACATTTATCTTTCAGCAAACAAAATCAGAAGCAAATTTGGGAAAAAACCAAGCCAAAGATGGATTTTTAGCTTGATAGGGATCAGTGCAACCCTTTATGGGAGACAATGCACTGTCTCTAAGCTAAGGCTACTCTGCAATGCACTGTGTCAAGACGAACACTGTGATGGTGCCAGAGAGTCAAATCAGGAGACATTTAAGCACACTTTTTTGACCAAAAACACTTCATAATGAATGAAAAAATATCAATGAAGTCAAGTAAAGTCTACTGGGATGTAATATGATGAGGATAAACTACCAGGAATGATATTTTTTCCCCAACGGAGTCGCAAATTTGTTATATGGAATTTGTACCTACGGATAAATACATTTTCCCTAAGTGGGTAGCTACACTTAGAACAACAGAAAGAAATTGGTTTAACCTTTTCCTATAATAGATAGATGAGATTAAAGAACTTACTTGTGGTCTTTTGCTTCCTTTGATCTCCTCTGAATTTCTCCCATCCCTCCCACTCGAACTGAATCCACTCAATTGGTACCTGTCAACAGAAACAAAAGACAAAAATGATCAAAGTACACGATCTATCTACTATAAAAAAATGGAATCGACAATATTTAAACATATAATCATCAGAGATATGAACAATAATATGGGAAAAGGAACAAACAACTTTATTGATGTAGAAGGAAGAGTTACACCCAATGCAGTTCGATCCCGTGTCACTCATCCAACTTCATTCCAAACCCTCGTCACACCAAAAGCACATCAATCCAGCAACATAACGTTACTTGACATGAACTCAAATCTCAAACCAACAGTATTTCTCTACAATCTTCAAATTCCATCCCCCTAATCACTATGATGAGTGGTCAATTTATGGGGAAATGCAGGTGGTTATGTCATAAATTGTGTATTTAATGGTTTTCCAAAATTGGAGTTAGTTTCCATGGAGGAAGGGATGAGAGGATAGAGGGATAATTGAACCATAGCCTATCCAAAGTCGACTGTATAGGATGAGATAAGAGTTGGGCATCCTTCTAGAATGCTCTAGAATCTCGGAATATTCCCAAAATCCAATGCCAATTTTGCTCATTCTTGCCAAGTTCAGGTCAAAGTGGGCCTAAGTGCACTGTAGTGTAGGCCTGAATGGGCCTGCCTGCTCTGCAACATGGTTACCCCTTACCAAGGCTATGCTAATGTCCCAAGGAGGCATTTCAGTAGGGTTTCAAGCTAAGAAACTTCCATTGATGAAAACATTCAATTTAATGACTTGTTTAGGGCATGTAGCAATTGAATTATGGTTTGATGAGCCCTAATTGTACTAATCTGAATGTTGAGAGTGTTGTGCCCAAATATGTCTGTAATAGCAAGGGATCTAGAGTGTTTTTCCAACCAAGGATTCCAGGACTAGTAACTCAACTTAATTTCTCCCATGGATTCCACATAATTTTTCCAACCAAGGATCCAAGAGCTAATAACTCAACCCACATTCATAAACAACATTAGCACCTGTTAAGGTCCTATAATAATAGGATTCATAATTTTGAATTAGCTATGGTTAGTCTTGTAATATTGTACATACTTTTGCTTTCTACAAAATGTTTTCCATATTAAAAATTAAAAAATGTAAAGAGGGTATGTCCTAAAAGAATAATCAAAGGACAAAAAGAAAGAAAAAGGAAAGATAAAAAAAGTGAAAAATATGAACCGAAAAAAAAAATAGATCATGAAAGTGTGAAAATTCAAATGCCACTACTTTTTACTTTGTTATTCAAAATAAGGTTGTGTGCAGCTTGTCCAAAATGCCACAATCCATGATGGTCAAAATAGTTTAATATTGACTAATTCATGCTTTAAATTTCATGTTGATAGATAGAGAATAAAGATCTAGCCAAACTATTTAATCTTGGCAGATCATTAGTTAGGTAGAGAATAAAAATGAGCTCATCAATTTAATTTGAGCCATTAGAAGTTATAAGGTTAGAATTAGATATTTTTCTTATCAAAACAAAAGGAAATAAAGGGTTAGCAAGCTCAAATTCACGCATTGAAATGAAGAAAAAATGTTAGGGTAAATAAAGGGAGGTAGAAGAAGTTTTGCAAAGTGCATAAGTTTGCTAAGTCAAAAGCACATTTATCATGCTTAATCCTATGTTTCATGTGCAGGAGGAGTTGAGAAAAAGGAAGGATATTCACCAAGCTTGTTTACTAATTTCCCCTCATTTCACTACACCCCACATACTTATTTGCTAATTTCCCCATTTTCCCTTCATTAATTATAAATACCCTTCCCCCTCATTTTGACCTTTTACCCCTTGGTTTCACACATTTCCCTAGAAATTACCCTTCAAAAATCATCCTCCCTTCCAAAAACCCCTTTTCCTAGTGTGAAACACATTCCCCATTACAAATATTACTTTCCCCCTTATTAATTTCGTTTTTCCCCCTAAAAAACCCACAAAACCCTTTATCCTATGTTTTTCCTATGCCCCTGCATTATGTAATTAACATCCCCACTTCATATTTCCCCGACACCCTTTTTTAGCTCACCAACCCTTGGTGCAGTTAAAAAACCCCCGACATATAACTCATGGTCACACCTTTATTAACTAGTTGATTATATTGAAAACCCTGACATTATTGGTTAATTAATTACAATTCTTTGTAATTAAACCACGGGCCCCGCCAAACACTTTCCCGACTTCATCCATACAAATCAACTATGCGATATCCCTCCGATCTCCTACCCCCAAATCTGACAGTGTACAACCATATCACGCATATTCATCATTCGACCGTTAACAACCCAAGAGCACGCGAGATTCACGGTTTTAGCTGGGCACTATTTTGCTACGTGGCAGCCCCGAGTTACATCACATTCTCGTGGAAAATACTGCCTGCCATCCAAAAGTGGTTCGATGGCACACAAAACCACCTCCCCACCTAAACCGAAAACTGCGCACTGTTCATTTAATAGTTTTCGCACCAAAATGTGACCGTTATCGGTTAAAAGGCCAAGAAGGCCCCAATTCACTCTTTTCGTTCATTTTCACTATAAACCTTTGCTAAGCCATTTGCAACACCCTGAACCTCTGAACGACCAATTCATCCATTTTTACCACCCGAAGACATTGCAGACACCAAATTGAAGTAGCATATAACCAGTTTAAGCCTTAGTACCCTCTGCAGCTACCATAGAACCTAATCTACACCCCAGATCGCCAATTTCTAGGTATTCTTGGAAAAAACCAAAATGGCCCTTGAAAAATGCATAGTTATAATTGAATGGTTAATTAATTAAATTAATTAATAAAGCTTCCTTAATTGAAAAGAAACTTACTGTACATCCAAAACCCTTTTTCACATAATATTATTACTCTCCCACTATTCTAGAGCTTCTAAGCCTCACTCCTGAAACCACTGAAATCCTAATTCAATTCAGTAAACCCAATTATGGCTTCCCAAACCTCTCTGGACATAAGGCCACTACAAACCCCTCACTTGGATATTGACCACCTTGCATTATCAAACAAAGACTTCAAAATTAAGGACACTGATTCCTCTTCCTACCTACTAAAACTCCACTGCTGGAGTAAAGACAAGTTCTTAAACCAAAATGATGACATTCACCTTTGGGTGTCATAATATCCCAAGTAATTGTTCCCATAAGTACACCCATTCCTAGAAATAATTCACTTCTACCAAGCTTGCTACATTCCCAACCAAAGAGCCATTGTCACCCCTGACCAGCAGGTTTGTTCACCATTACAGTATAATCTATAGACCAAATGTTGCAAATCCAGTCAAGTCAAAATGAGACCCCACTTTCAATTGAAGGCTTGCTTGACCTTTACACCAAGCTATATATTCCCAAGAAATCTTAGATTATTCAAACTTTCATCACTGAAGAGTATCACACTCCAACAGATAGTCCTCCTTATGTTGCCACCATGTTTTTTGAGACAGGCAGACAAATCATAAACATGCTCTCTTGCATTCTAGGATACACTACAGATGAACATGTGGATGAAGTTGTCCTTGCTTTCCTTTCCATTTTTTTCCCAGGCAAGCCACCTGCTATAATGTATAACTATGCTCAGTTCATAGTAGACAAAATTCATGAATAATTCATCAGACTGCCAAATGAGAGAGTTTTCAAGTATTCTTCAGTTTTATTTCATATGTTCTTATACTACCAGTCAGACAAATTCCCTGTCAACATTAAGAAGTTAGACACCAAAGGAAATGCAAGGTTAGTCATATATTGGACACCATTGATCAAAAAGTACTCCACTGTATTTACTTACAAACACTTCATTGATTCATTTGTTCATCCTGTCATAAACATGCTAACCAGTAGCTATCAGCCGAGGATTAGTCAGGAAATTAAAAGGGTTTTACAGTTGGCAAAGAACAGTAAGGTAGGAGACTGGTATTTATACTAGGACCACACAGAGATCAAGATATATGGATGCCAACTAGCTCCTTATAAATTGCCCAAATACCTCGCTATGAGGATATTTGCATTAGAGTATTTTAGACAGATTATGAACTCTGATGAGGTTAAGTTCCTGGTAGCCAAGAAGAAGACTCAATTCAAAATGAAAAACCAATTAGGCCCATTTATTTGTAATAATAAGAAAGCTGGACCAGAGGCCGATAAGATTCTACAGGAGATGAAATTCAAGAATAGTTTTATGTCGCAATATGACCCTCATGGAGTCATAAATAAACTAAGACTCTAAAACACTTTGATAGACATGGATAGTATTATAGTTGATGTGGAGATTACATTAATTGATGTTGAAAAGCAGATTGATACTAGTTCCTTTATGCAGGTTCTAGACCTAGGAGCGAAATTCATAGTCCTCATCTTTTATAGAATCCAGGAAATGAAGATAGAAATGCAAAGAGAACCAGGGAACAAGGTTCTAGTTCAGCCATGGAAATCACATATGAGAAATTTGAGATCAGTTACAGGAAGAGGCCCAAGCTTAATACTGTAACTGAACAGGAAGACACCATTGAATCAGTGGAAATCACTGACACTGACACAATGGTGGAAAGGAGCAAAAGCCTAGCAGCTCCAGGAGAAACATACCAGCCCTCTACCTAAAAAACCCAAGTTATTGAGAGACAACTCAATGTTGAGGTATCTTCATTCACTAGGCCTATGGATAAAGAGAAATATATTAAGGAGAGGTATAAAAAAATTAAATTGAGAAATGAGACATTAAAGGCTGAGACTTATGCTTAATACTTCAAGCAAACACCTACAAATTAAAACAGATTAATGTTAGATTTTGACATTAAAATAGGTAAAATGCAGATGACATTCATGCAACCTACAGTCCAGCAACCAAGATCATCAACTAACTATAGGAAAACAGATTTTGAAGTTTTGGCCAGGGGAGTTCATCCCATTGACCAAATTGAGTTCCACAAGCAGGCAAGTGAGATGATCTATTCCACCATGAAAAACAAAGCTATGATTGTGCACAAACTTCAAGGTTCATTGGATAATATCACTGCATAGTACAAACTAGGAAAGGCCTCCCCATAGGCCAAGGACAACAGAATCAAGTCACTAGAAGACTTGGTGATTGAACTTGGACATGATCCCAATGATGTCAAGGCTGCCGAGAAGTTGATAACGAAAAAGAATGAGGACATTGTTGCTCTCAAAAAACAACTGAAACTGCCTCATTTAGAGCATCCACAGACAAAAATGGTCTTAGAAAGCCAAACACATTAGGAGGAAATGATGGACCTTGTTCTCCAATTGAATGACTAGTTGAAAGAGATGGAGAAGGAGTTAGACAACTTAATACAGCTGAAATAGGCCAGCCTTGAGACTGCCACTACCACTATCAATAGTCACTATAGAAATACCATCCACCTTGGTAGCTTCATTGGCTCCTACAACTCCACTGGCTACAGCACTACTAGCTGCCACAACATCTACATCATCAACAGGTTCGATAAGAGCAGCAGCTCAGCCAAGTGATGAGGCAAGCAAATTGGTCAAAGCAATGGAAGACATGTCCATTCAGACCACATAAATAAATAAGCTTAAGGAAAAGATAACAAGTCTAGAGAATGATAATAAGCTTACCCAGATTATGCACAAGTAAGAAGTTCAGAAGTCAACCAGGTTGACTAAAAGAATGAAGAGCTTGGAGAAGGAATTGACATTAAAGGAGTCACTTGGCCAAGCCAAAGAAAAATTATGGGCCAATATCATTGACTCTGTTAGTGATATTTGGCCATCGATTCAAGTCATGTTTGAAAAAAGAGACTTCGTTAAAGAGGCTACAGAAGCCATTAAGAGAGTTAAGGCTGAACTAGGAGACATACTAGAAGAAGTCACTAGAATAATCCTTTTCCTTAACTCTAAAAACAAATATGAGTTGTAGGAGTTGGACATACTTTACAGGACAAGCACCATACTAGAAGTTAAAAAGGTGCTCACCAAGAGGAATTTGATGATGAACCTTGAAGGCAAATGCCAAACCATGCAGCTGGCTATACACAGATTCATGGTAAAGTTTGATATTTTGAGGCAGAAAGGTTTGCAAAATCCCTTGGTGATAAATGACAAGTTGATGCCATAGGAAGATTACAATAGAAGAATCAAAGAGGTGGCAAAGGATCAGGCAAGTAATTCTTCCATGAAGGGAATGCCTACTAGAAAGGTTCTATATCAGACATTTGAGAAATTGTTTTACATCCAGCATGAGGTAAAACACCTTTCTGTGAACAAACCCACTTTTTTCTAATACACAGAAGCAGATGAAATTTACAGGAAAATGGTAAATATAAAATTACCAGATGCAGATATTTGGGAGAAGTTAAATGATTTGCTCTAAGAATAAACAATCAAAATGTAAAAATGCACAGTAGAAGTGGAAACAACACAGTGAAAGGAAAATTACATATTAGCCAGGTGAAAGAGTATCAGGCAAAGTGTATCAATTGAGAAAGGGAAAAGTAAAAAGAACAGACAGTGTGAAGACCAGCAGCAAAATATCAGACCATAAAGACAACACAACCAAATAAATAGGGACAACATACAACAATTGAACATCTATCTCTATCTTCTTGCATGAAGATATTTCTTTCTCCTTGATTAATTCCCAAGAGAGTTTCGGATATTTTGTAAATAATTTTTGTATAAATACTTCAGAATTCGAAGTATTGACCTGTGTATTACTAGACATTTGTAGAGTTGTATTGATCAGAAACCTGAGGATTATTGTACCAATTTTTCAAGTCAGTAGACTGGACTGAGTAATTAAAATATTGCATTACAGGATTCATGTGTTGAGCTATTACAGTGAAGTATCTTCTTTGTCAAATTTGTTATTTTCTTATGTATTTTACAAACTAGCATGTTATCTAAAGTGAATGAATTAACTGGAAATTTATTTCATAATTTGTTTAAGTACACATTGTCTTGAATAGTTAATCATTTCTATGTTTTCTTTTGATATTTGGATCTGAGAATCCTTAATTGCTCTCCCATCCTGGTTGACCTCTTTCACTTCCTTCATTATCCGGCCTAAGGAACCCTTAATTTCTCCTTGGATCCGATTGAAATTAATTTCACCATCCAGCCTTAAGATCTGAAATTACTCAGCTACCTTACCCTGTAGACACTATTTTTGGAACTTGATCCAGTGTTGTTTGCTTGACATTTGACCCCATAGCCCAATGGTAAAAGATGTCCCTTTATCCATCTACATAAGTGATTCCACCACCAAAACAAAATCAAAACCCAAGTACAATCATAACTAGCCTAAAATGAATTAACTAAACAAAGTTAAATCATAAAGAGAGAGCCCTCTCTAAGCATTAGGAAGGCTAGATCCTGATCTCCAAAGTAGGTTTGTGGTTACCTCTATCATTTCTTTGCTAACAATTCTAAAGAAATTTTGGAGTGATAACATATTAGCGACCATACTAGGGAAGTCAATCCTCAGTGTAATAAAACTTTAGGGAAACCTTAAAATTCATCTTTTGCACCTTAAGGTCATTTTAGAATTGTTGTTTAAAAGTTTCAAAAAACAATTAAAAAATTAAAATCCTAGCTTCCAGGAAAACACACTATACCGGGGAAAATCCAGATCCAAACCCTGCAACAATAGTTGATAACCTTGACAGAATTTTAAGGAAATAAAAAAAGGTAGAAACTCAAGGAAGTAGTAGTCAGTTAGATAAAGCAAATTCACTCCCTAAAGAATTGTCAAGTTTAGAGGATATTCAGTTTGATCTATCATTTGAGCTTTCATTATTTAGAACCAAATCAGAAAATTCAATTCATGAAACTGTAATAGACCCTAGTTTTGTTCAATTCATTGAGTCAAAAAAGGTGCCTGTACATCTAGATTTAGATCAACTTGTTTTGAATACTTTTGATAAACTAGAAGCTTTAACCTCAACTTTGATAAACCATATAGATGATGCTTATATTCAACAATTAGTGGAATTAGCTGCCCTCACTACTGCTACCTCTGAACTTTCTAAAGAATCTTCAAAAATTGTAAATACACCATTTACTACCACCTCACCTATACTATCCACCACAATTCATTCCCCTAAACCATTTATTCCTCAACTTCCTCTTCAATTGAACACCTCAAGATCACCTAGTTCATCCACAATTGTCTCAAGTCCTTCTTATAGCACCACTACTTTTCCACCCAGTCAAACCAAAATCTCAGCCATGGCAGACAGATATGCACCTTTGGTTTTACCAGCCCAACTACATGGCATGCCCCAAGATTACCAAAGCAAAATCTTTTTATTTGTTGCTAGTAGTCAATATACTGCCCAACAACATGTGAACAAAATGACTGACTACTTTGAATTGCATGATATTGATGAATCTGATGTCCAAATGAGGTTATTTGCCCAAACACTGACAGGGGATGTAAAGAAATGGTTTAAAGGTTTACCTGCAAATCATATTGCAGATTTAACTACTTTTCATAGATTGTTTATTGATATATGGGAAAGAAAGAAAAACCTCTACAAATACTATCTGAATATGATAACATTAGAAGAGCTCCTAATGAATCATTCAGGATTACTAGGTTCAACAACATCTATAATGCAATCCCAGATAATATTAAACCTCCACCAGACCTGGCACTCATCAAATTCCTTGACGGTTTTGACACTGATATGTCATAGCAATTAAGGGAAAGAAACCCTGAAACATTGGAACAAATGCAAAGTAACGTTGTTAGTGTAGAAGCCAATTTATTAGCTAAGAAAGCTAGGATGAGAAATGAGAAAAGAGTTGTTATTAAAGAGGAAACCTCCACTTCTGATGGTAAAATAGATAGTTTAGCAAAGAGTGTAGAAAGGATAATGGATAGATTAGAAAACATGGAAAGAAAAACTCAGTGGGAAAATCAACAGCCACCCCCAATAAGGGACCCCAACTTTAGGAAAAATTCAAACACTGGAAAAAATGCTATACCAGATCAACATATTAGACCTCCTTTCCAGGAAAACTATGTTGAGGGTTCACAAAACCATGAAGGAGAGGATGACACCTAGATAAACCTATTAGCAATTAAAAATGAAGATGTTGTTTTCTTACTCAGGAAGAACAGGAATTGTACATGCTACAACAATTACAATTAGAATCTGGAGAATCTTTTGACTTCAAACAAGGCTATGAATCTGCTATATATGAACTTCACAAATAGTACAACCTTAGAAGCAAAAAGAATGTTGAAATTCGCACTAAGAAATCAATCCAAACCCAAAATAAAAAGGATAACAGAAGCTCCTATGGCCAAATTTCTACAAATTCTCCCTAGGGGAACTCATGAGACTTCCAACCCAAAAATTGTAGATATAACTTCATTTGAAACTAAAACTGAAACTATTACTCAAATCATTCCAAATAAGAGAATTCAAAAGAATACTGCTTAGACACAAACTGAATTTCCAAGTATTGAAAAAGAAGATAAAAATACACAGACCACATTTACTAAGGAATATTTCATACAATCAGGCAAAACTCAAATGCCATTTAACATTAAGGCTGAGATAGCCAAGTTGAAAATATCAGTTCCTTTGACCGAACTAGTGAAAAATGAATCATATAGAGCACAAATCACTAAAACATTAAATATAGGTGAAGTAGAGGATGTTGTAAACTTGAATGAAGATCAACCTACGTTATTGTTTGGCCCAAAAGTAAATGGCACACATCAGCAAGGGGGTATTCCTCCTTTCTACATTAGCTTAAATGTTCATGATAAAATCTTACATAATGCTATGCTAGACTCAGGGGCATCCCATAACTTGATGCCTAAAGCAATCATGGAGAGACTAAACTTAGATATCACCAGACCATACAAGGACCTATTTTCCTTTGATTCTAGCCAAGTCAAGTGCCTTGGCCTGATTAAATATTTGTGTGTGACTCTAGTCCAGTGCCCAGCAAGAGCATCGTCATGGACATAGTAATTGTTGATATCCCACCTAATATGGAATGTTGTTATCTCGCTCATGGGGAGAAAAATTGCAAGTATCTTTATAGTTAGACATGTCATATGCCACCATCTCTGTGTTTGGTTAACAAAGGAAACTTTACAGAGAAACATTGATGAAATACATGGTGAATAGTGCAGAAAACCCATAGAATTTCCCTATATACTCAATGCATTCTAATATGGACTCTTTTATCTTGTACAATTCAGACAATGACAAAAATGAAATCACAGTTGTGGAAGAAAAATACAAAGCATCTGATACTGAAAACATTTTTCATGAATCCCTATGGCATTTAGATGTTGATGGCTCTGTGAATAGGTTAAGAGCAGGTGTGGGAGTTTGGATTCACAACATGGAAAATAATTGTTTTGAAGGCCATGCATTTAGATTAAACTTCAAATGCACAAACAACATGGCAGAATATTAAGCTCTAATCTTACGACTACAAATGGTTAAAAAGCTTGGAGCCAAGAGAGTTTCTATCATGGGAGACTCATAATTGATTATAAAACAAATCAAAGGTGAATACTCTGTGAATAATCCCAGACTTAGCCAATATAGAAAGACTATCCTAGATTTGATTAAGGACCTTCTAGAAACTGATTTTGCTGCCATTCCTAGGAAACAGAATATGCAAGCTCATAGTCTGGCCACTTTTGCTAGTACCTACAAATTGTCTTTTCAGCCCAACCACCAGTACACTTCAGAAGTGAGACATAAGCCTGTTATACCTGACAATTTGAAATATTGGTAGATTTTCTCACAAGATTCTCAAATTTATGATTTCATGAATGCTCAAGGAGAGTTTCCAACTATAATATAGATGCAGATCGTACAATAGATAATAACAAAGATAGTGATATAGATATAAATTCTTTAGATGTAGGTAAACCAACTAAATTCACTAAAGTATAAATAGATAACTTAGAAAATGTAGAAATAGAAGAAATAATGAATGATGATCGTGAAATTTTAAACCTTAAAAATAACTTTTTGGCTAAGGTATTAATCCCATTTGAATATTTGTTTGATTCAAACGATGTAGCTAGGAAACCAAAAATGGAGCCTTTAAGAGCAGATATAGAAGAATGTAACATAGGAACTAAAGAAATACCCAAGCTTATCAAAATATCAAAAGCCTTATCTCTAAATGAAAATATTAAATACATAAGTCTATTCAAAGAGTTTCAAGATGTCTTTGCCTAGAGTTATGAAGACCTTAAGTCTTATGATACCAACATAATTCAACATAAGTTACCCCTCAATGAAAATCAGAAACCCTTTAAACAAAAGCTTAGGAGAATTAATCCGGTCCTTATGCCATGAATTGAAAAAGAAGTAAAAAGGATGTATGATGTCAAAATCATAGCACAAATTAGATATTCATATTGGGTCTCTAATTTGGTCACTACTATGAAGAAAACAGGAGAAATCAGACTCTGTGTTGATTTCAAAAACTTGAACAAAGTATCATTAAAAGACAACTATCCTCTCCCAAAAATGGACCACATTATTCAAAGGGTAGTAGGCTCATCCAAAATTTCATTGCTTGATGGATTTTCTGGGTACACCCAAATCTTAGTTCAACCAGAGGACTAAGAAAAAACTACTTTTACTACTCCTTGGGGCACTTTCATGTATTTGAAAATTCCTTTTGGATTAATGAATGCTGGAGCAACATTCCAAACAGCTATGGATATAGCCTTTGCAAAAGAAATCCATGACTTTCTAGTTGTTTACCAAGATGACATCACAGTGTTTTCAAAATCTGATAATGAACATCTAGATCACCTACAAAGAGTCTTCATTAAATGCAGAAAATTTGTTATTTTCTTAAATCCTGAAAAGATAGTCTTTGGTCTAGAAGAAGGTAAACTCTTGGGACACATAACATCCAAAGATGGAATCAAAATAAATCCAACTAGAATAGAGGCAATCCTGAACGTCACTCATCCTAGAAACATCCAAGAATTACAGTCATTCTTAGGAAAAATAATTTTTCCTAGGAGATTCATTTCAAACTTAGCAGAATTAATTAGAGAACTAAATAGCATGTTAAAGAAAGATTCAGAACTTAAGTGGACAGTAGAGGCTAAACAATATTTTGAGGCCATCAAAGAAGCCCTTACTAAAACACCAGTCCTCATAAGCCCTAATTTCCAAAAGGATTTTATAATTTTTTTCTTTTGTTTGAGAACATACTATTGCAGTAGTCTTGTTGCAAAAGAATGATCAAGGATATGAGCAACCCATTGCATTTTTCAGGAAATATTTGAGAGATGCTACATTAAAGTACAGCATAATGGAAAAACAAGCACTAGCTTTATTGAAAACTATTAAAGATTTCAGAGTATACATCTTGTATTCACACATCATTGCTTATGTTCCAAATTTAGTAGTAAAGGACATTCTGACATAGGATGGGCTTGAAGGAAAGAGAGGCAAATGGATGGCCACTATTTTGGAATATGACATAGAAATAAAGCCTACTAAACTTATCAAAGGTCAAAGTTTAGCTAAAATCATGGCTAAATTGAAATGTCAGGCCTTAGATATAAATTTCATTGGTGCTCTAGATGATCAGGAAGAGATGGTGACTCCAAATATTAATGAACCTTTTACAGATTCACCTTGGTATGCAGATATCATATTTGTTTTACTAAACCTACAAGCTCCTCCTGGTTTATCTAGAACTAAAGCTAGATTTTTGAAAATGAAATCAATGAATAGTGTATCATAGATAATGTTTTATTTTGGAAAGATAATGGTGGAATTCTATTACATTGTTTATTAAAAGATGAAGCTGACAAAGTTATGGAAGAATTTCATGCAGGAGATTGTGGAGGACACCTAGATTGGGAAACAACTACTAATAAAATTTTAAGGGCAGGTTTCTACTGGCCCACTCTTTTTGCAGATGTCAAGAAATATGTGACCTCCTATCATAAGTGCCAAATATTTGAGGGTAAAAGAAAAATCTTACCACTACCTCTCAAACCAATCTCCACAGAAATGCCTTTTCAACAATCAGGTTTAGACTTCATTGGAGAAATTCATCTAGCCTCCTCAGCCGAGCATAAATCGATTTTGACAACCACTGATTACTTTACTAAATGGATAGAAGCCATCCATTCTAGACAAGCCATAGACTTTGTCATTATCTCATTCCTTGAAAATAATATCCTTTAAAGATTTGGATGCCCCCAAAAGCTCGTTACTGATAATGAAACTACTTTTAAATCCAAGAAAATGGTAGACTTTTGTAATAGATATCACATTACCCTTGGCCATTCCACTGCCTATTACCCTCAAGGTAATGGACTTGTATAATCCTCAAACAAAAGCCTTGTCAATATCATCAAAAAACTTCTAGAAGACAACAAGAAGACATGGAACAAAAAGTTGGTAAGTGCCTTATGGGCAGACAAACTAACTACCAAAAAGTCCATTGGTACATCTCCTTATCAACTAGTATATGGAATGTATGTTGTTTTTCCATCCTCTTTAGGAGTACCACTAATGAAAATGATTCAAGAGTGGCAAGTTGAACCAAATGACATCCAAAGGAGGACAAATCAGAAAATAAATTTGCAGCAAACCAGAGAAGAAGTCTATGTTAAATCACAAGTGATCCAGGATAAAATCAAAACGATTTTTGACAAGAAAACTAAAGTTGTTGATTTTTACATAGGTGACAAAGTACTTAAATGGGATTCTAGAAGAGAAGAGAAAGGTAAACATGGAAAATTTGATTTCCTATGGCACGACTCTTTTATCATTTATGGTTACAAAGTCAACAATGCATTTTTCTTGAGACCATTAGATGGAACAGATCTACCAGGAGGACTAGTCAATGGTCGAGTGTTGAAGCATTACTTATCCATAGATTAAAATTAGTTCATTTTTCTTTGCTCATTGTATATAACATTGCAAAGTTTAGATTGGATTGGATGGTAATCTTTAAGAGTTGAAGCCCAGAGAGAAGGCCCTAAGCTTTGAAAGGTATACCATCATAAGTATGAATAAAGCAGATTACAAAGTAGCAGTTACAACCCAGCCACAGTCAAAATTTCAAAGGCTACTGATCTTAAATTTCTTAACATTTCACCAGGAAATGCCATCCCCATGTCGAGCCACTGTTAGGGTCCTATAATAATAGGATTCATAATTTTGAGTTGGCTATGGTTAGTCTTGTAATATTGTACATACTTTACTTTCTGCAAAATGTTTTCCATATTAAAAATTAAAAAATGTAAAGAGGGTATGTCCTAAAAGAATAATAAAAGGACAAAAAGAAAGAAAAAGGAAAGATCAAAAAAGTGAAAAATATGAACCCCAAAAAGAAATAAAAATAGATCATGAAAGTGTGCAAATTCAAATGCCACTGGTTTTTACTTGTTATGCAAAATAAGATTGTGTGTAGCTTGTAAAAAATGCCACAATCCATGATGGTCAAAATAGTTTAATCTTGATTCATTCATGCTTTAAATTTCATGTTGATAGATAGAGAATAAAGATCTAGCCAATTTTTTTAATCTTGGCATATCATTAGTTAGGTAGAGAATAAAAATGAGCTCATTAGTTTAATCTAGGCCATTGGAAGTTATAAGGTTAGAATTAGATAGTTTGCTTATCAAAACAAAAGGAAATAAGTTAGGGTAAATAAAGGATATGTAGAAGAAGTTTTGCAAAGTGCACAAGGTTGCTAAGTCAAAAGCACATTTATCATGCTTAATCTTATGTTTCATGTGCAGGAGGAGTTGAGAAAAAGAAAGGATATTCACCAAGCTTGTTTACTAATTTCCCCTCATTTCACTACACCCCCACATACTTATTTGCTAATTTCCCCCATTATCCCTTCATTATTTATAAATACCCTTCCCCCCTATTTTGACCTTTTACCCCTTGGTTTCACACATTTCCCTAGAAATTACCCTTCAAAAATCATCCTCCCTTCCCAAAACCCCTTTCCCTACTATGAAACCCATTCCCCATTACAATATCACTTTCCCCGTTATTAATTTCCTTTTTCCCCCTTAAAAACCCACAAAACCCTTTATCCTAAGTTTTTCCTATGCCCCCGCATTATGTAATTAACATCACCACTTCATATTTCCCCGACACCCTTTTTTAACCCACAAACCCTTGGGTGCAGTTAAAAACTCCCACAATATAACCCATGGTCCCACCTTTATTAACCATTTGATTATATTGAAAACCCCAACATTATTGGTTAATTAATTACAATTCTTTGTAATTAAACCCAGGCCCTGCCAAACATTTTCTTGACATCGTCCATGCAACTCAACTGTGTGATGTCCCTTCGATCTCCTACACCCAAATCCGATGGTGTACAACCATATCACACAGATTCATCATCTAACTGTTAACAGTCCGAGGGCACACGAGATTCGTGGTTTTGGATGGGCACTATTCTGCTACATGGCAGCACCAGGTTACATCGCATGTTCATGAAAAATACTGCCCGACATCCAATAGTGGTGTGATTGTGCATAGAACCACCTCCCCACCTAAACCGAAAACTACCCATTATTCATTTAATAGTTTCCATGCCAAAATGTGACGGTTATCGGTTAAAAGGCTGAAAAAGCCCCAATTCGCACTTTTCATTCATTTTCACTGTAAACCTTTGCTAAGCCATTTGTGACACCCTGAACCTCTAAGTGACCAATTCATCCATTTTTACCACCCGAAGATGCTACGGACACCAAATTGAAGTAGTATATAACTAGTTCAAGCCTCAATACCCTCTGTAGCTACCATAGAACCCAGTCTGAATGCCAAATCACCAATTTCCAGGAATTCTTGGAAAAAACCAAAACGACCCTTGAATTTGAATGGTTAATTAATTAAATCAATTAATAAACCTTCTTGAATTGAAAAGAAACCTATTGTACATCCCAAACCCTTTTTCACAAAGTATAATTACCCTCCCACTGTTCCAGAGCTTCTAAGCCTCACTCCTGAAACCACTGAAATCTTAATTCAATTCAGTAAACCCAATTATGGCTTCCCAAACCTCTCTGGATATAAGACCTCTACAAACCCCTCACTTGGATATTGACCACCTTGCATTAGCAGATAGAGACTTCCAAATTAAAGGCACTGCTTCCCCTACTGGAGTAAAGACAAGTTTTTAAACCAAAATGATGACATTCACCTTTGGGAGTCCAATTTGCCCAAGTACTTGCTCCCAAAAGTACACCCATTTCCAGAAATCATCCACTTCTACCAAGCTTGCTACATTCCCATCCAAAGATCCATTGTCACCCCTGACTAGTAGGTTTTGTTCACCATTACAACAGAATCTATAAACCAAATGTTGCAAATCCAGTCAAGTCAATTGAGATCCCACTTTCAATTGAAGGCTTACTTGACCTTTACACCAAGCTAGATATTCCCAAGAAATCTTAGATTATTCAAAATTTCATCATTAAAGAGTCTCACACTCCAAAAACTAGTCCTCCTTATGCTGCCACCATTTTTTCTGAGACAGGAAGACAAATCATAGCCATGCTCTCTTGCATTCTAGGATACACTACAGATGAACATGTGGATGAAGTTTTCCTTGCTTTCCTTTCCATCTTTTTCCCAAGCAAGCCTCCTGCTATAATGTATAACTATGCTCAGTTCATAGCAGACAGAATGCATGAACAATTCATCAGACTATCAAGTGAGAGAGTTTTCAAGTATTCTTCAGTTTTATTTCATATATTCTTGTACTACCAGTCAGACAAATTCCCCGTCAACATTCAGAAGTTAGACACCAAAGGCAATCCAAGGTTAGCCATATATTGGACACCATTTATCCAAAAGTACTCCACTGTATTTACTTAAAAACACTTCATTGATTCATTTGTTCATCATGTCATAAACATGCTAACCAATAGCTATCAGCTGAGGATCCATAAGGTGGGAGACTGGTATCTATACCAAGACCACACAAAGATTAGGATATATGGATGCCAACTAGCTCCTTATAAATTTCCCAAATACCTCCCTATAAGGATATTTGCATTAGAGTATTTTAGATAGATTATAAAATATAATGAGGTTAATTTCTTGGCAGCAAGAGGAAGACTCAATTCAAAATGAAAAACTAATTGGGCCCCTTTATTTGTAATAATAGAGAAACTGGACCAGAGGCCGATAAGATTCTACAGGAGATGAAATTCAAGAATAGTTTTATATGGAAATATGACCCTCGTGGAGTCATAAATAAACTAAGACTCAAAGTCAAATTGGGCCCTTTCATACATCAACCTAGGCCAGACATTGAGAGATTTGCCAACTAGTCTAGGTTGGAAAACACTTTGATAGACATGGACAATACGGTAGTTGATGTGGAGAATACATTAATTGATGTGGAAAAACAGATTGATACTAGTTCCTTTATGCAGGTTCTACACCTAGGAGAGAAAATGCATAGTCCTCATCTTTTATAGAATCCAGCAAATGAAGACAGAAATGTGAAGAGAACCAGGGAACAAGGTTCTAGTTCAGCCATGGAAACCACAGATGAGAAATTTGAGATTAGTTACAGGAAGAGGCCCAGGCTTAATACTGTAATTGAACAGGAAGACACCATTGAATTAGTCGAAATCACTGACACTGACATAATGGTGGAAAGGAGCAAAAGCCCAGTAGCTCCAAGAGAAACACACCAGCCCTCTACCTAAAAAACCCAACTTATTGAGAGACAACTCAATGTTGAGGTATCTTCATTCACTAGACCTGTGGATAAAGAGAAAGATATTAAGGAGAGGTATAAAAAAATTAAATTGAGAAATGAGACATTAAAGGCTGAGACGTATGCTCAATACTTCAAGTAGACACCTACAAATTGAAACAGATTAATGTCAGCTTTTGACATTAAAACAGGTAAAATGCAAATGACATTCATGCAACCTACAGTCCAGTAGCCAAGATCATCAACTAACTATAGGAAAACAAATTTTAAAGTTTTGGCCAGGGGATTTCATCCCATTGACCAAATTGAGTTTCACAAGTAGGTAGGTGAGATGATCTATTCCACCATGACAAACAAAGCTATGATTGTGCACAAACTTCAAGGTTCATTGGATAATATCATTGCACAGTACATACTAGGAAAAGCCTCCTCACAGGCCAAGGACAACAGAATCAAGTCACTAGAAGACTTGGTGATTGAACTTAGACATGATCCCAATGATGTCAAAGTTGTCGAGAAGTTGATAAATAAAAATAATGAGGACATTGTTGCTCTCAAGAAACAACTGAAATTGCCTCATTCAGGGCATCCATAGACAAAAGAGGTCTTAAAAAGCCAAACACATCAGGAGGAAATGATGGACCTTGTTCTCCAATTGAATGATCAGTTGAAAGAGATGGATAAGGAGTTAGACAACTTAATACAGCTAAAACATGCCAACCTTGAGATTGCCAATGCCACTGTCATTCCAACAGTCACTACAAAAATACCATCCACCTTCATAGCTTCATTGGCTCCTACAGCTCCACTAGCTATAACACTACCAGCTACCAGAACATCTACATCAACAATAGGTTCGACAATAGCAGTAGCTCAGCCAGGTGATGAGGCAAGAAAATTGGTCAAAACAATGGAAGACATGTCCATTTAGACCACATAAATAAATAAGCTTAAGGAAAAGATAACAAGTCTAGAGAATGATAATAAGCTTACCCATATTATGCACAAGGAAGAAGTTCAGAATTCAACCAGGTTGATTGAAATAATGAAGAGCTTGGAGAAGGAATTGACATTAAAGGAGCCACTTGGCTAAGCCAAAGAACAATTATGGGACAATATCATTGACTCTGTCAATGATATTTGGCCATCCATTCAAGTCATATTTGAACAAGTGACTTAGTTAAAGAGGCTACAGAAGCCATTCATAGAGTTAAGGTTGAATTGGGAGACATGCCAGAAGAAGCCACTAGAATAATCCATTTCCTTAACTCTAAAAACAAATATGAGTTGCAGGAGTTGTACATACTTGATAGGAGAGGCACCATATTGGAAGTTAAGAAGGTGCTCACCAAGGGGAATTTGATGATGAACCTTCAAGACAAATGCCAAACCATGCAGCTAGCTATAGACAGATTCATGGTAAATTTTGATGTTTTGAGGCATAAAGGTCTGTCAAATCCTTTATGCCTCAAACCATCAAAATTTACAGACCTTTATGCCTCAAAACATCAAAAGGATCTGTCAAAAGAATTAGAGAGGTGGCAAAGGATCAGGCAAGTAATTCTTCCATGAAGGGAATGCCTGATGGAAAGGTTCTATATTAGACACTTGAGAACCTGTTTTACCTCTAGCATGAGGTAAAACACCTTTTTGTGAACAAACCCACTTTTGCCAAATACACAAAAGCAGATGAAATTGACAGGAAAATGGTAAATATAAAATTACCAGATGCAGATATTTGGGAGAAGTTAAATGACTTTCTATAAGAATAAACAATCAAAATGTAAAAATGTACAGTAGACGTGAAAACAACACAATGAAAGGAAAATGACATATCAGCCAGGTGAAATAGTATCAGGAAAAGTGTATCAGTTGAGAAAGGGAAAAGTAAAAAGAACAGTCAGCAGGAAGACCAACAACAAGGTAGAGAATAAACAACAAAATGTCACAACATAAAGACAGCGCAACCAAATAAACAAGAACAACATACAACAATTGAACATCTGCCTCTATCTTCTTGCATGAAGATATTTCTTTCTCCTAGATTAATTCCCAAGACAGTTTGGGATATTTTGTAAATTATTTTTGTATAGATACTTTAGTATTTGAAGTATTGACTTGTGGATTACTAGACATTTGTAGATTTGTATTGATTAGAAACCTAAGGGTTATTGTACTAATTTTTCAAGTCAGCAGGCGAGACTGAGTAATAAAAAGATTTCATTACAGGATTCATGTGTTGAGCTATTACAGTGAAGTATCTTATTTGTCAAATTTGTTATTTTCTTATGTATTTTACAAACTTACATGTTATCTAAAGTGAATGAATTAACTGGAAATTTATTTCAAAATTTGTTTAAGTACACTTTGTCTTGAGCAACTAATCATTTCTATGTTTTCTTCTGATATCCAGATTTGAGAATCCTTAATTGCTCTCCCATCCCGGTTTACCTCTTTCACTTCCTTCATTATCCAGCCTAAGGAACCCTTAATTTCTCCTTGGATCCGATTGAAATGAATTTCACCATCCAACCTTAAGATCTGAAATTACTCAGCTACCTTGCCCTGTAGACACTATTTTTAGAACTTAATCTAGTCTTGTTTTCTTGACCTTTTACCCCATAGCCCAATGGTAAAATACATCACTCTATCCATCTAAGTAAGTGATTCTGCCACCAAATCAAAATCAAAACCCAAGTACAATCGTAACTAACCTAAAATAAATTAACTAAACAAAGTTAAATCATAAAGAGAGGGCCCTCTCTGAGCATTAGGAAGGCTAGATCCTAATCTCTAAAGTAGGTTTGTGGTTACCTCTATCATTTCTTTCCTAACAATTCTAGAGAAATTTTGGAGTGGTAACAACACCAACCAAAAAAAATGGGAAAACCCACAACACCATGGTTGTCCAAGAAATAGAAAGGCTTGGGCAAAACTATTGTCAATCCAAGCAAACATCCATGCCAATGATATATCATAACCAAACCACCACATGCATGCCAACACTAGCAAAGAAATCATACATGAAACTCAATACCTACAAAGCCAACCAACTATGGTTGTTGATCCCACTATCATCTTACACTTTCCTTATTTTCCTTTGCCTTCTTTCTCGAAATCCAAAGTATGTCAAAATCCTCCAAGACTACTCCAAGAAACTCTAAGTGTGCAAGAGTATGAGAGAGAGAATAGAAGAGAGCTCCAAGCTAAAACTAACAAAAGGTTGTGAACCGATCCTCATAATGCTTTTTATCATTGAGACCTCTATTTTCTTCATTTTTCCTTAATTTTCCTTCAATTTTCCTCACATGCAATTTGTGGCCTTTCACCTTGCTTTTCTCCTATTTTCCATTATTTTCATAGATAAAATGCCAATTAATGCCTCTTTTGCTTTTCTAATTCCTTTGTCAATTTCCAAAGCCATTTATTAATCATAAGTGATCCCCATCACTATGTTTTTTCCCAACATTCATCTTGGAATACATGTCCCATGACCTTGGTATTATTTTTCCTTTATTAACTTTATTACATCAATTTTTAACTAGGTTTATTACAGGAAGTGTGACTAAACCCAAGCATACCTTATTGTTCTTGATTCTCAGGGGAAAAAATTATGCCCCCACCCCCTTGCCACCCCTATGTTTCCATTTGCTTCTTTATCGAAGCTTAAGAATAAATGTTTCCACTCCAAGAGCCACTCATCAAATTACTTCTTGCATAATATTACTTTCCAGCTCTTGATGAGATGTATTTTCTCCTGACGACTCACTTTGGATAATAAACTTTAATCCATTAGGATTCCACCCCATCCAACTTTTGATCTTCTTCATTATTTTTCTTAGCCCTGAAAGATTATCCAAGAAGCCCTATTGTTGATCCCATCATGCTAATGAAATCCACCCTTTCATCTTGAAAAAGAACTTGATTTCTAGCTAGCCAAATTTTCCAACATACATATTTATGCAGTACTTCCCATATTCTTTTCATTAATTTTTTTCCCTATAAAAGAGTCATTATAACATTTTCCCCATTTTCCTAGAAAGTATTACATTAAAGAAGGCCACATTACCTTTTATTTTAATTGAGATAAAATTACTCCCCGTGCTTCAAGTGAGAAAGGGCATTCCATGAAGAGATGATCTATATTTTCAATAATGTGCTTGCACAAGGTGCACTAGGAAGGTCCAATAATTCCCATTTTCAATAAATTTTCAGCCGTTAGGATCTTTCTATGAGATAATGCTTGACACAAAATTTTAATTCTTAGGAGGCAGTCCAAGCTCCAAATAAAGGTCCAAAGCTAAGAAGAGTGAGGTCTAATATCAGGGAAGAGAAAAAGATTGACAACCCCTTTTAACAAAATATAAATCACCTTCCATCCCAGAGAGTCCTTATCTAACAAGGAGGGAGGAGCACACCCAGCAAGATCAAATTCGAGAGATCTGCAAATATAGTACTTTCCATCTTGTTCTTTTTCATTGTTAGATGTACATGAAGGAGTCTCCTAGAAGGTAAATTTCCAAACATTTTATCTGATGTATAACATCAAACTTCTTGTTGGTTTTCCTAAATATTTGGGTAGATCTGAAATTTTTGAAATAAAATATTTGGTTAAAAGACCAATTCATGACAATAGAAATCAAACAATAAAGTCACACATGATCTCTTTCCTCATATTATCCTCACCATGTGCAATTTCCAATGAATACACTGGCCTTTTAAAATTCAATAGACTGTCAAAAAAAGAAGATGCCCCCTTCAAGAATTACTCCAATATTTTCATAGTTTCATCCTTGGAAGCCTCATTTCCAGCCTAGTGTTCCATATTTTGGAGAAAAATCTACTATCTCTGTACAACCACATGCAGATTTTTCTAAAGACAGTTGTTTCACTCATCTTTCCTTTGGTATAGTGCTCTGATGTTATTGTTCCTTTATTTCAAATTCCTCTCGATGTTAGAAATATTTATTTAGTTTTTGACTAGTTGTTGCTCCAAGTGAGAAGATACTTATGAAATTTGGATATTATTCTCCCATCTTCGAAACAATATTTTATTTGTGGCAGATCCTCCTGGCTTTAGACCTTCAAGAAATTGCAACTAGATGATTGCCCCTTGCTTACTATACCATGTTGTATGATCGAATTCAAATTCTACTACAACATACCACTGGCTCAAGTATATGCAACATCTACTAAAGTGGCATCCATGAAATTTAAACAAAGCTCCTATTTTTTCTTCCTATGATCTTTCATAATATCCAAACTTCAATTGTGTATAATATTCAATGCTGACATTATACCTATCTCAATAAAATTATGTTATACCTCTCTCAACAAAATGATCTTATTGTGTGCTAAAGTTTGCTACAGGACTGCAACAACATGTTTCAGAAGTTGTAATTAGAGCATTTCGACGTAAAGATTCATGCCTTTATCATTTCTTCCTACCAAAACACATCCGACAAGACTAGCGTGTATGATTGAATTGGAAAAAAACTTTCGTGTTTCTTCCTTAAGTTCATTTCATCCTTTTACACCTCACTCGAATGATGACAAAGTTGATCAACAAGACTGAAATAGACCTTTGGGAGTTACTTTTTTTTATGCAATCTTGCTACAACATTTTGGTGAATTTTCTATTAACTAATCAACTATAATTATCCTAATAGATATATACCTTTTTGGTTGAGTACTCATCTTCATTCACAAGGTAAATGCATCATTCCACAAACACAAGGTTCAATTTCAATACTTTTATCTTGTTGTAGATCATGTACAAAGGTGACATGTCCACTCAAATAGTGTGTTCTACCTATTATTAATTGATTTACTCTTCTATGTTCTTTCTAAAGTGCTTGTAGCTTATTTGCAACTCTTAGATTCAAAATAATTGGAAGTGTTCCATGTTGTGCTTCTGTAGGTACTTGCAATGTATAGTAGCATCCTTGAGGTTGTAATTTAATAACAAATTGCACTTCATCACAATGGGGGCATTCAAACCATGTGACATCAAAACAATTTTGACAGCAATGACAACATCACCAACATTGAAGTCCACTAAAAGTTGCATGTGTTGAAACTCTAATTTTATTTGTATGATCGTGTGCATAAAGAGGAGTACCACCTCTCAAAAGGAACAGAGGGACATACATTTAGGTCGTAGGAAGTTCACTATATGTCTTAACTAGAAAAAATATCAATAGTTTAGAGCAATGAAAGCAACCCTTTTACCAAGTTTGCCCGTGCTTTGCATATGCATCTACTTTACTTCTACACAAACTTTAGCTCTACGCATGCCTTTCCTCCACACATGGTGTACTTCTATGCATGCCTTACTTCCACCACTTCTATAGTTGGTAATATTTTTCCAAACATGAGACTTATCATGCATGCCTATAAATGTTAATTACACCGTAAAGAATTTCCCTTTGGGATGAACTTCCCTCCATTGCCACCCTGTACGTTCCTACTCTATTGATTTTTTTGTTAGACGATGGAATTAATATTCACCATTTGATCATAGTTATAGGTGCTAAGTGGAGATGAGTTAAGCGATTTCTTAAATGGTTTGACAATTTCTTAACAGTGGGACGCCCACTTCTCTAAGTCGCTGCACCAATGCATAACAATTTCTTAACGGTGGGATTCCATCTTCTCTGAGTCGTAGCACTAGCTCTTAACACTTTATTAATGGTGGGATTCCCTCTTCTCTGAGTCACAACACCAACGCTAAACAATTTATTAACATTGGGACACCCTCTTCTCTAAGTTGCAGCACTAGTGCGACACAGTCGCCATGGATGTTCACTGATAAAACACCAGCCAAAGCATGTAAGATATGAAGACCACATTGTTTCAAACATTTTTCAATGGTCGTATATTCCCCTGTTTCTGTTGCTTTGGGACAGAAGGTTTGTTATTATAATCTGTGTAGTTTTCTGGAATATACCACGGTTCCTCTTTAGTATCTACCAAAGGTACCTGGTGTCATCACCTCAACCAATGTTTTACTATTATGACAAGATTTTTAGCAAAATAATACTCGATATTCTAATGCCATTACTTTCATAGAATACTAGTAAACATCATTAAGGAGTGTCGTGGTGAATAACAGTTTAGACATTTTAAAAATTTTAGCTAGTAATACCATCGTTGACACTTTGTAAATTTATGAACCTTCTGAACCAAGTGATTCAGGTCAAGGATTGTGTCTTAAAGCCTTTTACAAACTTGGTTAGTAAACCATGGTACCTACTCTACCATATCTCATTTATCCATGTATAAAAACTAGTGAAGAAAGGTACCCCTCATCTAAATTACCAAAAAAATCAATCAAGGCATTAGAAAATGGAAATGGAAAAGTTAGATTAAAAATTGTACCTACCACAGGATTATTGTTCGTGAGCTCATTTGTGCATGTCCATACAACCATGTATTTTCTTTATAAGTGGATCTGCAAGCAACAATTAAACAAACAACTAGAAAATTAAGAAAAATAAAATGTACAAAAGATTTAGTAACTATTAAATGCTGACAATAAAATCATCCAAAATTAGAAATAACCCTCTGCTTCATGTTTCTCTCTACCTTCATCTAATTTATCGCACCACACTACATACACGCAAATGCAGACCATAGTAGATATAAAGTAAACTGCCTTAAAAAACGAGGCTCTGGACTCTCCAACATTTGCCACAAGGAATGAAAGAAAAAAACCAGAGCATGATCTTATCTCTGAATGTTTCGAGCTATATGTTAATGATTAAAAACGTACGGTTGTGCTGAGTAATGTTCTTATCTTGGAAGTCTAGGATTTTTCAAAAGTTAGCTTGGAAGTTTGGATTCTTAGAAGGTGAACGTTAGTACTAGTATTTTCCTCAGTTTTTCCTATACATACCAGCATTGTTACCTGCGTAGCTATAATAACTATCTTGGTATTTTCTAAATTTTTCCAAAACACAAAAGCATTGTTATCTAAGTAGTTGTAATAACTATCCTTTGAATAGAGTTGGACCTTTTTTATGTTATCTTGTAGCTGTAATAACTATCTTTTGAATAGAGTTGGATCTCTTCCATTTAAGAGATATCCTCTCACATTAAATAAGAAAATCTTGTTTGTTTAAAAAAATTTCATCTCATTAACTATGTAGGTTAAATCTAAATATGGTTATGATTTTTAATGTGATTTTTATTATTTTTGCATAATTAGATATTTCTACAATCTAACTATAATAATTTATTGAGTTAAAAGAATATTTAAAATTAATTTCAATATTCATTAATTTCTATATTTTTTATTTCTTTAAATGCTTATTAGATCTGATTTTCTGTATGGAACTTGTAGCTGCCTCCTGCGGTGCATTATAATAAAGGAGTTGCTCTGTTCTCTATACAATATTTTAGGTTAATAGATTAACTTAAATTCTTCTTAATCTCATTACGTTAAGATAGGTCTCCAATATCATTTCTTAATTACCAGAAAGAGATATCGATTTCAATGATTTGTGGAAGGAAGATCTTTTCGCTAGCACAAGTCAAATGGTAAATGGCTACTTATGCAGATCAAATATGGAGGAAATAGTCTCTTTCTACTCCATTCTCACCATATACCTAGAATGGTTTGAATAATCAAGCTTCGTGTTTTCGAGGAGACTGGAAATGTGGATATTTTCGTCTCATAAATTCACCAAATGTCAAACTTCAAAATTGAAGTTAAACTATGATACAAATTATATATGTTAACATTATCTGACATTAAATGTTGTATTAATTTTTACTCCATCTCTTTGATGCAACTAGCATATTACATAAAAATGATGTATGCTCATAAACATGTATTTGTTCATGCTAAAATGTTGAAACTATGTTGCAAAGCATATAGTTTAGTTACATAAGCATAAAACTTACATATAACTATCCACACAATGATAGTGTAAATAGTAATACACAACACAAGTTGAAAAGGAAAGCTGAAATTGTTTTAAGAGATATACAAAAACCAGCCTTAGGCAATCTAAACTAACAAGCAAGTGACCCAAAACGAATTATAGTTAAAATTGTAGACCACTGAGTGTCCTCCAAGAACATGACTTAGGATTTCCTATGTCCTTCAACACATTTGAAAAGACAAAATAAGACACCAAATACTATGTTCTGGTCATAAGTGTGAATTACAACACCGAAAAATTGAAGAATATGACTTAAAAAAGAGTAACTATGATTAACTATGATTGCATTTTGAAAAAGATGGCCATAAATTCTTCATTAAGTGTGAACTAAAACACTGCAAAATTGAAGAATACGAATTAAAAAAGAGTAATTATGCTTGCATTTTGAAAAACATTGCCATAAAATTCTTCATTAAATAAATATTATTTAAGTATGGTCCTTTCTTAGATAAAAGAGTCCGTTGTGAATATTTCCATACAATTCTTCAAAAATTAGATAACTTAGGTTCATGTATAGTGCTCTTTTAGATAAAGAGTCTACAATTGTATAGTGCAAAGTCCATAAACAACATTAGTGCTCTTTTAGATAAAGAGTCTAATATTGTATAGTGCAAGGTCCATAAAATAGTTCTCCTTTAGATAAAGAGTCTAAAATTTTATAGTGAAAAGTCCATAAACAACAATTTTTTATTTCTTTAAACGCTTATTAGATCTGATTTTCTTTATGGAATCTATACCTGCCTCCTGTGGTGCATTATAAGAAAGGAGTTGCTCTCTTCTCTATAACAATATTTAGGTTAATAGATTAACCTAAATTCTTCTTAATCTCATTACATTAAGAGCGTTCCTAGTCTCCAATATCATTTCTTAATTACCAGAAAGAGATATTGATTTCAATGGTTGTGGAAGGAATATCTTTTAGCTAGCACAAGTAAAATGGTAAATGGCTACTTATGTAGAAGAAATATGGAGGTAATATTCTTTTTCTACTCCATTCTCGCCAAATACCTAGAATTGTTTGAAGAATCAAGCTTCGTGTTTTTGGGGAGACTCGAAATCTGGATATTTTTGTCTCATAAATTCACCAAATGTCAAACTTCAAAATTGAAGTTAAACCATGATACAAATTATATATGTTAATGCTACCTGACATTAAATGTTGTATTGATTTTTATAGCATCTCTTTCATGCAACTAGCCTATTACATAAAA
>APFE030120814.1:86488-133912 GCA_000404065.3 Pinus taeda
TTCGTGAGACAAGGGATTTGGCTACTAAAGTCTATGAATGTGTATGTACTATACCGTTTTGGATTTGGATTTAAACATATGATCTCTTTCGAAAAAATTATATAATTTTAAATATTAAACCTACTCAAATTATACACCAATGCTTGATTATTTTATTATAAATAATACCTTTCAATGACAATCCAATTTGAAAATTCTACATTATGAAAATTCCATGCAACTTTCATACGTTGTCAAAATACTAGCATACATAACAGCACATGAAACATATGTTGTATAGACACAAGGAATTATTAAATGACTAAAACACATAAATGAAAAAATAATAATTATTAAAATGAGAATAAATCCTAATTCATTATTATCGTGAGATCCCATGCTCTTTGGAGACCTCCTATATAAAATACCTCTTAAGGATTGAGTGGCATGTTTATGGATACACTATTTCCTAAAGATATCAATATTGGTTTTATGTGCCCAAGTGTTTCATCTTTCTCTTTCCTTAACATTTTATTGTTTTTTTCCAAATCATCTACTTGAAGTTCATGCTATGGATAGTTTGATACTGAATGCAAAAATGATTTTTTTTTATGAATGGGATGTTATGATGATTGTGTAAGACTAAGTACAATACCCCTTGATATATTATATTACCCCTACAAGTGGTTCCCACCCTCAATCCATCCCCATGTTATCGGGATTGTACAATACTTGGTAGAATACCACTTGAGATATTATATTCCCCCTACAAGTGGCACCCACCCTCATTCCATCACCATAATATTTGAACCTCACACACAAACCAACTAATCTACACCTCATGGAAAAGCTCTACCAAACCCTAGTTGGTTTATCTACAAACCCTAATTATTGTAGAGGATTTTTCCTTTCCATCTACTCTTCCTATTGCTAATGGAAGTGGAGGGAGTAGTAATCCCTCCTACAACATGATTGTGTTTGAAGGAAAAATACTAGAAAAAAATGGTTCCTTCCATTCCCAATTCTTTAGGTTGAAACTAGCAAAATGAGCATTAGTTAGCCAACCATGTTGGGAAATGGATACCAAGAAGTTTATTTACCAAAGAAACTATAGACCCCAAATTTGAGGTTTGATCAATGCAGAGTACATATAGTGTATGTGGGGTCATACACTTATAGGATGTCTAAAAAATATTTATCACACTGGGTTTAAATAAATGGAAACCTAAGGGCCGTATCAAGCTCTAATTGGGAGCCAACAACTTTTTGATTATTTCCTTCATCAATTTAAGATCAGAACGAGGTGTTTGAGAATGGGGTATACTTTTCTAATTCATGTGAGCTCTCTCTTCAATTTTGAATTGATCACTTCGTACCTAACAAGGAGGGTTTCATGGTATCCCCTATATGGATCCAAATGTACTCACTATTGGGGGAGTTTTGGGATGAGGAGGCCCTAGCTGGAATAGGGAATTCCCTTGAGATTTTTGTTAAAATATATGAAGTGACTAAGAAAGCAATGTATATATCCTATACCCACATATGTGTGTACATGAAAAAATTTTACCCTCTCCTAGAATCAATATATATCTATTACAAGGATGAACTATGGAACATATGTTTAATTATGAACATATTCCTTTCTAAATCTCAAGGTGTCATGAATACAACCACTTATATTGTAATTACCCACTGATAACCTTAAATTAAATCCTTGAATCATCATGGACTCAAAATAATGATGGATTTACTATGCTTGAGAGTAACTATCACAACCCTAATCTCCCCACCCCCTTCATGAAAAAACTCTCTAGAGAAGAAATGAGTGGAAATGAATAGATGAGGGTTGCTTGCTTCATCGGATTCATTGG
Organism: Pinus taeda; assembly: GCA_000404065.3. Lineage (NCBI taxonomy): Eukaryota > Viridiplantae > Streptophyta > Pinopsida > Pinales > Pinaceae > Pinus > Pinus taeda. The sequence continues at coordinate 88,339 of APFE030120814.1, forward strand.
ATATCATTTATACTAAGTAGCCACCTAACATTGAGATCAAAGACCCATTGGGTCCCTCCTCTTACTCAAATTTTCCCCTATCCTCTTTTGTAATCCAGACACCCCTACTTGTAACCCCTTTGTCCTCCATCATGTATCCCCCTAACTCCTCAATCCAATTGCCTTTTCCCCCATTTTTGTCCACAACATTCCCAAGGGAGCTAAATCTCTCTCTGATCAAGCTGAGGATATGGATTTCGATGCACTCAATTTTTGGAAATAGTGAAGGCATGAAAAGGTAAAGATCCTTTCACCCTCCCAGAGCATCAAGTCTGCTTATTAGGTCAATTTAATTTGAAGTATAAACATGACTCATATAGATTGAACTCAGGTATTGGAAGCATTGGACCTTTTGGGGTCCAAATGTATTCATTAAAATATACAAAAGAGTTTTCATAGGGAGGAGAAGAAACAAAGTCGAAAGAGTAATTTGCGATTCTCGGATGAATTGGGAGACATATTGGTTAATTCAAGATGAGTTAGGGTTATCACAGAAACATTACAATGATCCAATAAGTCTCAACCATTAAAATAGTTTCATGGAATATGAGGGGCCTTAGCAGCAAATTAAAGCAAGCCTCCTGAGATATAAATGGTTTTGGGAGAGATCATCTATAATGAAAATCCATTAAACAAAAATATTAAGTGAGGCTTTATCTAGAATAACTAGTAACTAGAGGCAAAAATGTCAAGTAGTGGAAATAGATGTCCAAGGGTACTTTGGGGGACTAGCCATAATTTAAGATTATCAAGATATTCGAGTCACCAACATGTATGTCGCATCTCACATTTTGATCATATAGTTCCATATAGTCGGTTTTGGAGAATGTTGTCATCTCTTCAAGGTTTATGGTCATAATTTTTTAAATGATAGACCATTGTTCCTCAAATATATTGTCTAGACCAATAAATTAATATCTCCCTCTCCAAAGATTTTTAAGGGGATTTAAATATTATCAAGTCACTTACTAAGAATAAGGGTAGAATTTGGAGGCGAGAGGCATACATAGTATTGTTTCAAGAAGTAATCAACTCATCTTACCTCATTAGGGTAGAAACAAATAATGGAAATAATACTTGGAAAAATCAACAACGAGGTCAACAGCAGGTTGATAAAATTTAGATCGATTTGTAATTTATGAGAATATCATGAGATAGTATGTGTTCATTAAGGCCTCTATCTTCCTAGCCATGGGTTGCATCATCAGACCATATGCTTTAATATTAATTTAAAAATCCACCCTCGAAATAATCCATTTAGGTTTTAGAAATTTTGTCTTCATTATCTCAATTTCAATCAAATATCCAGCAGTGGTGAGAGGAACTATGGAAAATAGATGGATCAACAATGTTCTCTCTATATAAAAACCTTAAACACTTAAATTCGAAACTAAAAATTTGTAACAAGGGGTAGTTCGACAACATACTAGAGGAAAAAATAAATTGGAACATAAAATGGTGGAGATCCAACAAGAAACTATCTTATATGTAAGATATAAAATCCTAATTAAGGTTGAGGAAGAAACTTTGTAGGAATTGGAGGAATAAAGAAAGCAGGAATAAATTTTGTGGATGATAAAGACATGAATTTATTCCATAAGTCAACACTACAACATAGGCACCGTAATAAGACCTATTTGTTGAAAGGTTTCAAATGAAGTCAATTAGAAACCCATTAATAGATTTCTCAGGAAGTAGTTCAACTTTTCAAGAATATCCTTTCTAAGCCTATACTAGATAGAGAAATGGAAATCCAACAAATAACCACAAATGATCACAACTGAATAGAATGAATAACCACTCTTGTTGGATAATTATATGATAAGATGTTTGGAGAGCATTGTAGGAATCTAGATAGTCTAGGTCTATACTCTGAGCTTTGGATGCCACTTTCATAATATTGGTGCCCAAGAAAGAAAAGGTGGATGATCCCAATAGTTACAACCCAATTTCACTTTGTAACTTCATTTACAAAGTTATCACAAACATAATAGAAAATATACGCTAGTTATTCCTCTCTAATATCATCTCTCCAAAACATACAAGTTTTTAGAAGGGAGACAAATTGTGGATGGTATCATGGTAACTCATGAAGCTATCCATTCTTTTAAAATAAAAAAGAAACCCATAATTATGATCAAACTAGACCTATCAAAATCCTATGATAAACTAAGTCAGGAGTTTTTATGTGGTGTCTCGGTGGCCTTTAGTTTTGCAGGTGATTGGATTGCATGGATTTATAATATTATATATTCTTCCTCCTTCATGATCCTAGTTAATGGTTCTCCATCCCCTCCTTTCCAGTCCTCTCGAGGGATTACACAAGGAGATCTTATATCTCCATTTATCTTTATTTTAGTAGTGGAGGATTGGGTCTATCCTTCAAAGAGAAAACAACTAAGTAAAGGATACAAGGTATTATGTTATATGGGGAGGATTTACCTCTCACGCACAAGTAGATTCTTGATGATACCATGGGACTTGTTACCCAATGGTGCAAGACATAGAAAAATTTAGGGACTTATATTCGTAGGTGGGCTAATTTTCCATGGTTTTTCCAAAAAATAATTCGTCGGTTTCCCTTTTTTCTGAAAATGATTCGCCCAATTTTTAGAATATAAAATTATTTTAACTCCAAAACTATATAGAGATTATAGATAATATCATTAGAGATTTTAATATTTTTTACAAATATATCATCAAAATTTTTGGAGTTTTCATATTATAGACTAGTGAAATTCGCCAAGGTTCCTAAACTTTAAGATAAATTTCTATCCTTAAAATTTTTCGTGGTGCAAGAAGCCCATGTCATCAATTATAAATTAGATAAGTTCTTTGTAGCATCAGGTATGGATATCATTAGATGTAAATATCAGGTTTTTTTTCTTTAACACCCTTATGATTATGCAGAAGCATGTGGCTTGTATTATGGGGATCCAAATCAGAAAGCTTCTATCAAAGTACCTACGTGTGCCTATAGTGGAAAGCTCACACAAATGGAGTCTTTGGGAGGAAATTCTCGCTAAATTTCACAATAAGTTGATGAGATGTACATTTAAATATTTGAATATTTTAGGTCGATTAGTACTCAAAGTTGTCCTTCAATCCCTACATGTATATCTTTGTTCAATGACCATCCATTCCTCAGGAATTTCATAGAATTTAGATATCTTTCGTCTAGGGAGGCTCATGGCTAGAAACGAATTGGCCTTTAGTGGCATGGAACAAGAACTATCAACCAAAACTCAAGGGAGGACTGGGTTTACATGATCCATCCATCATGGTAATGGTACTGGGCATAAAGATATGGTGGAGGTGGCTCCAAGGAGGAATAGACCTTTGGAAAAGAATATAGAAATGTGAATATGAACCTCAAGCATGTAAAAAAAAATTGATTAGACCAAATACATCGTCTGATAGATATTTGATATAGACCATGACCAAGAAATGGATTGGTTTGATTCAAAAACATTGTTTTGGGAAAATTTAAAATGGATGAACGACTTTTTTCTTAGATGATTCGTAGAAACAATTACCCAAGTTGGAAGACCAAATTGAGCTAGAATATTTAAGGCAACAAATGATAGCCCAAGGAAAAATAAAAATTACAACTACTTAATAGAGGAGGTAGCATAGCAACGATGGTGCCAATGGATCCCCCCAAAGAATTAGAACCCTAAACCAAACGCTGAGGTTTGGAGGAATTTATGAGGAAATTTGAAGGATAAATCCCATTATCCAATCATGAGGATAAATTAAAATGGGGTTATAGATCTAAGGGGAATTTATCTTTAAGTGAATCCTACACATTAGAATTAGGATATCAAGATTTTTAATTAAAAGAGGTTTGGTCTAAAATATGGAAGCAATTATTTTGGTCAAAAATATCTATTTTCCTTTGGTTTTTTATGCAAAATAAGCCATTAACATGCGAGAATATTCAAAATTGAAACTACTAGGGTACCTATCCATTCCATCTATGTATGCTACACACTAAGAATGTGGAGCACCTTTTCAATTATTATAACTTTTCAAGGGGTCTACAGAATAGACTATACAATTGTTTCTTGAGATGAGATAAATATCCCATGGGTATTTCAAATAATCTTGTCAACTAGTAGTCTCAAGTCTTCCTCAATTCACTTCTCATTTGAATTTGGATCCTTTCCCCTATATTCCTTCTCTAGGAGATCTGAAAAGAAAGAAATTAAAAAAATAAAAAATAAAGGTCGGCCAATCCCTCTTAACTCCATTTGGAAGTCTTTTGTAAGCCAAATTAAGGAATCAATCATTACACTAACATGGGCTCCCTGGGATTGGAAAGTTTCAGGAACATAAGCAAGAACTTTTCATGGGTGGTTCCCCTCTCCCCAGGTCAATCCCCTCCTCCCCCTACCCCAACCTCTAAATCAAGTCATCTCAATCAGATCTCTCCCCTGCCCTCTTTCCTAAAACTAAAATTTGATGGAGCTTCCAAACATAATCCATTCCTAATGGGGTGTGGGGAAATAATAAGAGTTCAATTAGGCCTTCCAGTATTCATTTACTCAGGAATGATTGGTATCAATAGTAATAATGGAACATAGCTTATGGGTCTACATATGGGACTGGAGTTTGCTCATGCTCATGGTTTCACTAAGCTCTTGGTGGAAGGAGATTCACAAATCATCATAAACATGCTTTGAAAGATTCATGTTGGTAATCATATCCATAAGGTATCATCAATCTAGAGACTAGAATCTCTTTTAGAACAGGTATCCATCCTTACATATTGCATTCCAACTCTTATTTTGTTGCATGTTCACTAAATATGTAACAAAATAGTTATTTTCCTTGCAAACTATGGGTTCCTTGACTCTTCTCCACCATTAGCGTCAACTTGGAACCTCCTACTAGACTCTCCTCTAAAGGCTACATGCTAGTCGTCGACTAAAAAAAAACGCCCAACACAAAATGGGGCGATGATCAAGAACGGGTGGAGGGTGGCAGGTTGCCACTGCACCACCCATCTAATCAGTCGAGGGACATGGAAATACACCCCTAAAGAGGTTTAAGTGAAGGTCTATGTGATCATTATGAAACATTCCTCTTATCAAATGAAGAGATGGAAAAAGGAATTAACTGGTCTATTTGAGGGGTTTACTCATCATTAGGGGAATTTTGAGGTCTAAAATGGGCCTCCTAAGGAAATTATAAAATAATAGTGAAAATAATAAAATAAGATTACATTACATCATCAACTTTTAGAGGGAAAAAGGAAAAACCTATTTTTTCAACTCATATTTTCAACTTATCTCCCTATGGGTTTACTCAAATTTTAAGCAACAACATTTGTTGCATGCAAAATTTAATTCCTCGTCCAAGGAGTATCCATGTTGCATACTTTCAATGGACCCTGTTGTTAGCCTCCTGCTGCAGCAGGTTACTCATATTTCATGATTGACATTTTTACAGGCCAAATATGTCATACTTTGCATGTTGCAATGCTCCATATTTGCTTAACAGTCTCCAAGCGAAGAAGGCTACTCAGAGTTCATGTAATTTCCTTCCAAATTTTGAGAATTTATTCCGGTGTTACACAATTTTCAGTTAAAGGGAGGTCCAAACAGCTTAATCTTGGTCTCCCTAGGTTTAAATTTCCTGTTTTAGAATATAGAGAATGAAAATCTGTCCAAACAGCTTAATCTTGGCAGATTCTTAGATAGGTAGAGAATCAAAGGAGCCCAACAGCTTAATCTGGGCCCTCGGATGAAATAAGGAGAGTCTGTAGATAGGAAAGCATGAAAAGAAAAATTGGAATGATGGGTTTGCAAGTCTAAGTGCACCCAAACCAAAAGAAGAAAAAATGTTAGGTAAGTAGGCTGGGTAGGTAGTTTTGAGGTTGCTGAATCTTGATTGCTGATCAGTTCCAGGTTTCCAGCTATCATCTTTACTCAGGACACAATCACCAGGAAGTTCTATGCGAGAAGCTCAAAAACAGGCATAACTAACTTCCTTTCTCCATCTCCCCCAATCATTAACTAATTTCCCCAAAAAGAGGTCAAGATCCGCTTGATACCTCTTAAAGTTCCATCATTTTCATATCATTAGCTTGGGTAAAGATCTGCTTTGCTCAAAGATATTCCATACTCTCTCTATAAGGTTTTGTCCCCTCGTTACAGCCCAAGATCTCCCAAACTTAGCGCTTTCCTACCATCTCCATATTAACTTCTGACATTATTATTTAACTCCCTATATTTTCCCATCACCCTACTAAAACTATGTAAATCATCCCCTATGTAAATATCCCTCCCCCTGGTTGAAAAATAACCATAAGTACCCTCGGGAATTGCTCAGTTTACCTGAAACTTAGCAAGAGTCCTCACACTGCCCCTTTAAACCATCTTCCAAATACAATGGAATCCTTCCAAAGTATAAAATCCCTTTTTTTAGGTTATCGAAACCCTTCCGAAGCCTCAAAAGCCTTTCTGACCCACTTACTCACTCCTTCCGACCGCAATAAACCCCTTTGCCGACTTCCTTAACACTCCGCAGACCCTAGAAAGCCAGCTCGCATCGCAAGATCGCAATGTTCTCACCATATAAGTTATCCCCCATCCGTTGCTACCCGACGCGATATTGCGATGTCGGCGATCGGCAGTCGCAAGCGTCGCATGTCCAAATAAAATACCTTCCCGTTCCCCGCCGACGCGATATTGCGATCGCATCGGAAAAGTCCATCGCATCACCTTCAAGTATGAGCACCCCACCATGTCACATCTGTACCAAGACCCACTGCTGACGTCAGCAGGCTAACGTCATCCGTCGTACTGCTGACGTCATGCTAACGTCAGCAGCCAAGGAACCAAAAATTCGCGCGGGAAGAGAAATCGCACTTCGGAGCTCCGGAACAAGAAAAAGAGGCAGTTTTCGATGCGCGAAGCGCTAATCGCGCATCGCTACGGGAAATAGGCCGTTTTGGGGAATCTTTAGGGAATCTTTTGATTCCTTGGCCCGTTTTGCGCCGAAAAAGCCCGAAATAGCCCGATTTTGCCAAATTAATCCGGTTTAAAGACAACAAAGGACCAATGACAGAGATTAAAGCGTATCATATCAAATAATTAGGGAACAATCACGTCAAAGAGTATCAACAGGTGGCGGAAGCCATCAATGTAGTGGCAAAGAGTATCAGCGAAAATCTTAAGTAGCAGCCCAAAGCAGGAGAACATTTAATACCTTCCAGCAAAGTCAAAGAAAGAGGGCGAAGCCACTCAAAAACCCTCAAATCATAATTATTGCACATTTAACTCGCACCAGAACAGAAATACAGATCCTGAAGCACAGTTATTCCAGCAGCACCGCATCAAGCCTCCAAGGGCCACATTGCACTCTTTTTGATTCAGTTGCCTTTGGCGCAGCCCAAAGGACTTACCTGCATTTAATTCCAGCGACACTTAGGTTTTAGAAAAGCCTTTCCAGCAGACCTGTTTAGGTCAGTTGTAATGAATGACTTTCTGATATTTTGCTTATATATACCACCCTGAAAGATGGAGTAAGGGGTTGGTTGGTGGGTGAGTCGAGGAAATTGCTTAGTCTTTTTCTCGACATTTTTCTTCAAGCAGAGACCCGCACTGTAACTGTCATACTTTCTATAATCAAAGACTGTTGAAAGCATGGATTTCGAAATCGCTTGATGTGTTTAATGGGCCGAGGAGTGATTACGAAATTCCTGTGCTTCTACATGGTTCAATAAGTGTTTCTCAACTCTGTTAATTTTCATGTTTGTTTTACCACCATTCCGCCATCTAAAGTGCAGAAAAGAAGAATAGCTTAGGATTTGTTTAACTACACCTTAAGCTCAATTTCTGCATTTTTTTATGTTTTCATCAGAAATAGCTATGAACATGTATACTTAAAAGATCTTGTTTAAGCTGCTTCTTTCACATATGAATGAGAGTTTAGGAATTCTTAGCTGCTCCTAGATAACCATTCATCCACTTCTCTTTTTTAGTCTGATGAAATGATTCTCCTTTGCCTTTCATCTTTGATCTTCATTCCATCCTTTCAGTAGATCGATAATTGTATCATGTGCGGCTACCTCGCTCCTTAATCCTCTAGTGACCAAGAAAACGCAATAGCGAGCCTTAATCCATGACTCCATGCCCAATGGTTCGAAACTTATCACACCTTACCTTGCCTCTTTGTTTGAGATTTCTACCTTCCATCCAAACACAAACAAAAAACACCTGAGCCAAAAGCTAGTCTAAAATCATTAACAAAGTTGAATCATTAAGAGAGAGCCCTCTCTGATTGCAGGTGGGCTAGAACCTGCAATCCAAAGATTGGTTTGTGGTTACTTCGGCCGTATCCCTAAACAGGAGCCTAGGGACAACTTGAGTGATAACATAATGGCGACTCCACTGGGGACTAAATCACTTTGTTCATTATTGTAAACCCTGCTTTCTGGAGAAAGTGCTCCTTTTTCTTCAGAGCTTTTCATGTTCAGTTCTAATCTTTGATGGTGGATAGAGATCAGGCACTTCAAAGTTAGGGCATCCACCTGGCGACTCCACGTCATTTTCAATCAAGGCTCCACTGAGGAACGAACCAATTTTACAAACAAATAGTCCATATTCCAAAGCACTAACAGTAAGATAGGATGACCGGGTTCGTGGAAGATATTTCATTTGATAAAGCTTTAGATGAATTCAGGGAGAGTTTATCAGAACTTCAGCTTGATGAAGAATTTTTCAGATTGGTGTTGTTAAAAATAGCAGGACGCCCGAGTAACCTTTTTCTTGAGTTAGTTGTTGAAAGATATGAAAATGAAATTGAACTCTTACAATCTCAAATTCAGTCATGTAGTTTTCGCGACCCTAAAGAATTTTTCCGAAATCTTCCTTCCCCAAGCCATGGGGAAATGGTACTACCTTCTGACTTACAGATTGAGGATAATTTTTTTTTCAAGACAAACATTGAAGGATTAGTTGTAGGGCCTATTACCGAGGATGCAGCTGTTCCATCTGACCAAGAAGGCCCAGAAGAAACTATCCCACATAATGTTTTTATTCATCCTATTGCAGACTACATAGAACTTCTTCTTAACTCAGGTTCTTTAGCATGTTTTCTCGGTGAGGACCAAATACATCAGCAGCAGCCTTTCTATGCCACAATTTTGATTATAGGGGCACATGACCGAATAGTGCTTCCAAGTTCATTAACAATCAGTCAGCCAGTTCATCTCTTTTTACAGTTGCTTAAGTGGTTGCACTGGTTATTTGATTTCACCTGACAGCAAAGTAAATGCTGGTTAGGATAGGTAGGTAGGATTAATAAGGCAGTCGACAAAGGGAATTTTGTAGAAGAACAGCAACAATTAAAGACTAAGGCATTCTGACCTGCTGTTCTTAGCTTCTCACAAGGAGAAACCATCCCCAAGTGGAGCCACTGTTAGCCTCCTGCTGCAGCAGGTTACTCATATTTCATGATTGACATTTTTACACGCCAAATATGTCATACTTTTCATGCTGCAATGCTCCATATTTGCTTAACAGTCTCCAAGCGAAGAAGGCTACTCAGAGTTCATGTAATTGCCTTCCAAATTTTGAGAAGTTATTCCGGTGTTGCACAATTTTCAATTAAAGGGAGGTCCAAACAACTTAATCTTGGTCTCCCTAGGTTTAAATTTCCTTTTTTAGAATATAGAGAATGAAAATCTGTCCAAACAGCGTAATCTTGGCAGATTCTTAGATAGGTAGAGAATCAAAGGAGCCCAACAACTTAATCTGGGCCCTCGGATGAAATAAGGATAGTCTGTAGATAGGAAGGCATGAAAAAGAAAAATTGGAATGATGGGTTTGCAAGTCTAAGTGCACCCAAACCAAAAGAAGAAAAATGTTAGGTAAGTAGGCTGGGTAGGTAGTTTTGAGGTTGCTGAATCTTGATTGCTGATCAGTTCCAGGTTTCTAGGTATCATCTTTACTCAGGACACAATCACCAGGCATTTCTATGCGAGAAGCTCAAAAACAGGCATAACTAACTTCCTTTCTCCATCTCCCCCAATCATTAACTAATTTCCCCAAAAACAGGTCAATATCCGCTTGATACCTCTTAAAGTTCCATCATTTTCATATCATTAGCTTGGGTAAAGATCTGCTTTGCTCAAAGATATTCCATACTCTCTCGATAAGGTTCTGTCCCCTCGTTGCAGCCTAAGATCTCCCAAACTTAGCGCTTTCTTACCATCTCCATATTAACTACTGACATTATTATTTAACTCCCTATATTTTCCCATCCCCCTACTAAAACTATGTAAATATCCCTCCCCGTAGTTGAAAAATAACCATAAGTACCCCCGGGAATTGCTCAGTTTACCTGAAACTTAGCAAGAGTCATCACGCTGCCCCTTCAAACCATCTTCCAAATACAATGGAATCCTTCCAAAGTATAAAATCCCTTTTTTTAGGTTATCGAACCCCTTCCAAAGCCTCGAAAGCCTTTCTGACCCACTTACTCACTCCTTCCGACCGCAATAAACCCCTTGCCGACTTCCTTAACACTCCGCAGACCCTAGAAAGCCAGCTCGCATCGCAAGATCGCAATGTTCTCACCATATAAGTTATGCCCCATCCGTTGCTACCCGACGCAATATTGCGATGTCGGCGATCGGCAGTCGCAAGCGTCGCATGTCCAAATAAAATACCTTCCCGTTCCCCGCCGACGTGATATTGTGATCGCATCGGAAAATTCCATCGCATTGCCTTCAACTATGAGCACCCCACCATGTCACATCTATACCAGGACCCACCGCTGACGTCAGCAGGCTGACGTCATTCGCCGTACTGTTGACATCAGCAGCCAAGAAACCGAAAATTCGCTCAGGAAGAGAAATCGCACTTTGGAGCTCCGGAACAAGAAACAGAGGCAGCGCAAAGCGCTAATCGTGCATCGCTACGGTAAATAGGCCGTTTTAGGGAATCTTTAGGGAATCTTTTGATTCCTTGGCCCGTTTTGCGCCGAAAAAGCCCGAAATCGCCCGATTTTGTCAAATTAATCCGGTTTAAAGATAGCAAAGGACCAATGACAGAGATTAAAGTGTATCAGATCAAATCATCAGGGAACAAGCACGTCAAAGAGTATCAGCAGGTGGCGGAAGCCATCAATGTAGCGGTAAAGAGTATCAGCGAAAATCTTAAGCAGCGGCCCAAAGCAGGAGAACATTTAATACCTTCCAGCAAAGTCAAAGAAAGAGGGCGAAGCCACTCAAAAGCCCTCAAATCATAATTATTGCACATTTAACTCGCACTAGAACAGAACTACAGATCCCGAACCACAGTTATTCCAACAGCACCGCATCAAGCCTCCAAGGGCCACATTGCACTCTTTTTGATTCAGTTGCCTCTGGCGCAGCCCAAAGGACTTACCTGCATTTAATTCCAGTGACACTTAGGTTTTAGAAAAGCTTTTCCAGCAAACCTGTTTAGGTCAATTGTAATGAATGACTTTATGATATTTTGCTTATATATACCACCCTGAAAGATGGAGTAAGGGGTTGGTTGGTGGGTGAGTCGAGGAAATTGCTTAGTCTTTTTCTCGACATTTTTCTTCAAGCAGAGACCCGCACTGTAACTGTCATACTTTCTATAATCAAAGACTGTTGAAAGCATGGATTTCGAAATCGCTTGATGTGTTTAATGGGCCGAGGAGTGATTACGAAATTCCTGTGCTTCTACATGGTTCAATAAGTGTTTCTCAACTCTGTTAATTTTCATGTTTGTTTTACCACCATTCCGCCATCTAAAGTGCAGAAAAGAAGAATAGCTTAGGATTTGTTTAACTACACCTTAAGCTCAATTTCTGCATTTTTTCATGTTTTCATCAGAAATAGCTATGAACATGTATACTTAAATGATCTTGTTTACGCTATTTCTTTCACATATGAATGAGAGTTTAGGAATTCTTAGCTGCTCCTAGATAACCATTCATCCACTTCTCCTCTTTTTCAGTCTAATGAAATGATTCTCCTTTGCCTTTCATCTCTGATCTTCATTCCATCCTTTCAGTAGATCGATAATTGTATCATGTGCGGCTACCTCGCTCCTTAATCCTCTGGTGACCAAGAAAACGCAATAGCGAGCCTTAATCCATGACTCCATGCCCAATGGTTCGAAACTTATCACACCTTACCTTGCCTCTTTGTTTGAGATTTCTACCTTCCATCCAAACACAAACAAAAAACACCTGAGCCAAAAGCTAGCCTAAAATCATTAACAAAGTTGAATCATTAAGAGAGAGCCCTCTTTGATTGCAGGTGGGCTAGAACCTGCAATCCAAAGATTGGTCTGTGGTTACCTCGGCCATATCCCTAAACAGGAGCCTAAGGACAACCTGAGTGATAACATAATGGCGACTCCACTGGGGACTAAATCACTTTGTTCATTATTGTAAACCCCGCTTTCTGGAGAAAGTGCTCCTTTTTCTTCAGAGCTTTTCATGTTCAGTTCTGATCTTTGATGGTGGATAGAGATCAGGAACTTCAAAGTTAAGGCATCCACCTGGCGACTCCACGTCATTTTCAATCAAGGCTCCACTGAGGAACAAACCAATTTTACAACCAAATAGTCCATATTCCAAAGCACTAACAGTAAGATAGGATGACCGGGTTCGTGGAAGATCTTTCATTTGATAAAGCTTTAGATGAATTCACGGAGAGTTTATCAGAACTTCAGCTTGATGAAGAATTTTTCAGATTGGTGTTGTTAAAAACAACCAGACGCCCGAGTAACCTTTTTCTTGAGTTAGTTGTTGAAAGATATGAAAATGAAATTGAACTCTTACAATCTCAAATTCAGTCATGTAGTTTTCGTGACCCTAAAGAATTTTTCCGAAATCTTCCTTCCCCAAGCCATGGGGAAATGGTACTACCTTCTGACTTACAGATTGAGGATAATTTTGTTTTCAAGACAAACACTGAAGGATTAGTTGCAGGGCCTATTAACAAGGATGCAGTTGTTCCATCTGACCAAGAAGGCCCAGAAGAAACTATCCCACATAATGTTTTTATTCATCCTATTGCAGACTACATAGAACTTCTTCTTAACTCAGGTTCTTTAGCATGTTTTCTCGATGAGTACCAAATACATCAGCAGCAGCCTTTCTATTCCACAATTTTGATTATAGGGGCACATGACCGAATAGTGCTTCCAAGTTCATTAACAATCAGTCAGCCAGTTCATCTCTTTTTACAATTTCTTAAGTGGCTGCACTGGTTATTTGATTTCACCTGACAGCAAAGTAAATGCACTAGCATGTTGGCAAAATTGCTTCTAAGCAACCCAACATCTTAGTTTGTGAAGAGGAATCCACCCTTTGGATAGTCCTCACACTTCTTTGAGAGAGAAAGGAGAAACTTGCAAAGAGATTGAGGAAAAGAAACACCCTTGCTGAGGATTTTTGAGATCCTTAGCTCAAATAATTCTCTTCAAGTGTCTAAGATTCTAATTAAATTCAACCTCTACCACCAACAATCGATAAAGGGAGATTTTTCCATATATTATTTACGTGTTTTCTCCATTTGATCATTGTTTTGTTTATGCACCTCTTTGTTTAGATTTATGTTTATGTATGCATTGTTTCCACAATTTACAATGTTGTGTACCTTTAAGTTTGTCCACTAACAACACCAATTTTAGTTGTGATCATTTGTAGGTAACAACCCACTACTAAGCGGGTCTTTTTTGGTACACTTGTGCTCCAAAAACACTACAATAGAAATGGCAATCATATTTAAATATTTTCATTAATATAGAGATTGTTTACAGGACCTCCTCTCTGCACAACCATCCTTCAAGATTCTCTTCAACTCCCTGGATTTTTTACAGTCCCCTAGGATCTGTTCTGAGCCCGTGGAAGTGAAAAAAATTCAAATCTTTCTCACCTGCACGATTTTTTAACCGAAAAATGCGGAACACATGTATGTTTCTGCAAAAACCCCAGAGCACACATCTATTTCTGCAAAACCCACATGATAGATATAAAGCAAAGAAAAGTCTTGTATTTTTCAGTTTTCTCATGTGATTGACAACCTTTAGTGAATTTCCGTCACCTATGCATTATGTGTTTTATGTTCAATACCCTTGATTGGTTGAATGAACCCTAATTCATCAAGAAATTAATTTTTTTGTGTTTGCAACAAATCCACAAATGTTTTCAAACTATTTTTTCTTAAATTTTCCTCAAGTCACATGGCTTAATTAGTGAAGCAAGTAAGTGGCCCATTAACGACGAATATTTCTACTAACCAATGCATTTTTTGGGACTAGAAGCAAATGCTAGTAGAGAAAGTAAGTAATCTCTACCTCCCTTGCGTATCTTAGAGAAACCTGGGATTTCATATGAAGACCTTCTCAAAAACATTTGAATTTCCATCTCCCTCATTAAACTCCACATATTTTAATAGGAAAAATGTAAGTGGCCCATAATCCACAAAAAAATTATTTTTTCCATGCAAGGAACAACCAACATTTAGTGTAATTAGAAGGATACTAAAAAGGATCATCGTATATCCACATCTTATCTCACTTTCTATGCTCACTTGCATCACACACTAAGCCTTCATACGCTTTGTACTCAAGGATCATCCATCTTTTGGGTCTTTGGTTACTTAGTATATTTTCTCTTACAAAGTCACTCCACAAGTGAATTAAGCCTCTTTAAAAACAACCATAACTTGAACAAATTAAATTTCCCCACAAGGTCCACCAAAAAAATTATAGTTCAAGTTAGGACCATTGGGTTAGGCATCCCATAATCCTCCGTGGTCCTGCTACACCATTGAAACATAGCTGTTGAATTTTTAGGGAGTTTAAAATCATTCAGTCATCTCACGAAAAAAAAACCTGAGCATGGCAGAGACCCAATTTAGAGGGGGTTCGGCCTGGGTCCAATATGTGTGGTACTCTTTGGGGCTACGTGACCCATCTAGTTCTCGATACTGGTAACCGATTACCAAGAAGATAAAGACTTGAATGCTCACATGGGATGAATGTACTTAGTGACCAAATCTAGGGCATCCTTTCCCTATACGTGATGGTGCATGTAGCACTTGAAACTCATTACCATTACCTTGGTTGATTCCCTGGCTATTGGAAGGCGTCACTAGTTTTTTCGGTACATTGCCCCAGGACCCATCAGAGGATATTTCTACAAGGCCTAGTTACTTTGAGAGTGAACAGGATGATTAGTTCTTCGTAGGACTCTTTATCATATGCAACAAAAAAAAAAAAAAACCTTTTCTTGTTTGCTTGATCACATAATTTAAATTAAAGGAAAATAAACCATTTATATTTTCACTTTACTTTATGTATGTGATCCAATTGCATTTATATTTATCTCCTTCCCTCAACAAACACAAAGTAGTGCACACTCTAAGTCGACATGATAGGGGACTCCACAGATCACTGTCAATCTAGATGTTTTTTAAACCTCCCCCCATTACCAGGAGGTGTGCCAAGACTCCCATCGTTCAGGCACAGAGAACATCACTTAGCCACCATTATTGGATCTTCCTTTATTGGTGCATATTTTCTTGGAACTCCTCCTCAACAAAGCACACCCTTCACCACTTCAGAAGGATCCCCACAAGGTACCCTCTTTAGGAGCACAAACACCTCTCGTCCAAACACTCCCTGAGATACCCATTGAGGTAATTCTCATGTGACATCCCCACAAAGGATTCTATTGCATGTAGTTGTCCATAAACTTTTTGTGATGGTAGGTAATGCACAGATCCCATTCTTAGCTTCATTAAATCTCCCAGATTTAAGCAAGCTAACCAGTGGTCCGATCCAACATGGCCAAAATTGGCCAGCTATGCCTACAAAGCTCCCTTTAGATATTCCAAAATTTGAGGAAAAGTAGGGCAAAGACCCAGGGAACCATGTCATGGAATTTCACCTGTGGTGTTTATATAGTAGTATCACAGAAGATACTATTAGATTATGACTATTTCAACAAACCCTAACAGGGCCCGCCACGTAATGGTATATAGACCAGACTCTACATCTCATGAAACATTTAGCTCATTAGCTACTTCTTTCCTTACTTTCTTCCAACTCTCGGTCTGCCATGATTTAGGTTTGGAACTCCTAACCAACTTCAAACAAACATAAGCTACACACATCTCGGATCATATCCATGAATGGAGGAAACATCGTATCCCGCAGAAAAATGAATTTGAAGATAAAGTCCTCCTCAACATTTTCTTGAGATCCCTCACCTTTAAAATATCTAAAGATGGAGCTAAACAATTCCCATCCCACAAACTGAGGAAGAAGGCATTAGTAAAGCCCAACAATTGGAGCTTATCTATAACCAGTCTAGGTACATTATCATGTGCTCCCAGACGCCCCGTGCATGTAGTCTTATTGAGAAATAACAAGCGCATCTAGAATTGTTGATGGACTAATTGGGGCACTCTCCCAAAGACATCACAACAATAATCATCAATACCCTGCATATCCAGCTAATGGCCCAGCATATGATGCTACACCACCATTACAACATACAGGGTATTATAATGGTCAACCCACACCTATGCCTAATATAGTCAATAGGGTTAACCAAAACCAACCCCCACAAGGAGGCTCGTATCATCCCCCTCAGGGAAATATACTCCTCCTAGAGTACGGATAAGACGTATTCTTCCCCGAATCAGTGTGTTAACCAGGGACAAGAGAACCAATATTCTACTTTCCCAACATCACAACAGAATGTTCTACCAAAGTAAAATAATGCACGAGTGGATCTAGTGAAAGCTTCTCTCACTTCACCACAAAAATTATAAGAATAATCGAATTCGATCAATCCTTCTAACCGTTCTAGGAAAAAACCAAAAGTAAGTGAAAGGGAGAACCCGAGCAGGGAGGCAGCAATTGGCAGCAACCCCCAAGGGCACCAATAAGGGATAACCCGAACCAGAACCAAAAGCAGGGTACGACCAACAATAACTCATAGAAACAGGGAAAGAACACTAGTCTTCGGACTAATCATGCATGTGTTATCTGCAGGGAGTACGGTCATCATACCCATCATTGTCCTCGACTTCCTGATTTGAAAAGGATACAAGATGGTAGGGGGAAAGGCAGCCAACAAACTAAAACCTTACAAGACCCCTTCCCCCATCATGGAATTGTTAACACACAACAACAAAATCCCCAAACTCACCCATCTAGAGGGAACCTCATTAATGCTCCTAACCATGATATCTTCATGACAGAAGAGGGCATCCTCTTACAAATGAGGAATCGAACTTAAGAGATTCCCTCAAAGCCCAATCTTTCCACCTCGGCTACGACCATACCTACTTGATCATTAACCATTACACAACCTTCTGTAGATGCCATGCCTAAAATGGTCAAAGCACCCTTACAGTGTGCATGACCTAATTCAAAAGTTGCCCATAGTTACAGCATAATTGATGACTTAGCTCAATCACCATTAGCTATGTCAGCTCTTGAAGTCCTGCAGATGTGCCCAACCCAACAGAAAGTCCTACTTTCTTCTTTAGGTGCAATCGACCCATCTGATTCTCGCCTCATGGTCTTTGACTTGGACAAAGCTACTCCATGGGTTCCCTCATTCCTCGCTTTCCAAATCCCTATTTCAGTCCATAATATCAACATCCATCATTCCATCGTCGACGAAGGGGCTTCCACATGAATCATGTCCAAATCTGTTGGAAAAAAATTAGGATCCCCTAAACTTAAGCCTTCAGACATAACTCTCAGAGCATACGACGGATGCCCTTCGGCCCCCATCAGCTTATACCCTAGCGTGCAAGTTAAGTTGGCTGGAAAAATTGCTTTAATAGACATTGAAGTACTCAATGCCCAGCTAGATTACAACATCCTTCTAGTTCGAAGCTATATGTACTAAATGCTCGCAATTGCCTCATTGGTGTTCAGAACAATGATGTTCCCCCATGATGGGAAAGTCATTACCATTGATCAACTCACATACTATGAGAAGGCAACTTCACCCACACCATATGGCATGTTTCCCTTAGTAGTGTCCTCCCAAGAGGTTGTCACTACTTACACTGAGCTCATCTTGGGCCAGTTTAAGTCATCAACTCTCCTAGGAACATTCTCAGGAGACCCTTAGGTAAGGCAAGAGCTTGTCCAAAATACCAAAGCACCGGTGTGCATGATGACTTCATCAAACAACAGCCAAACCTTAGAATCAGTTCCAGACACCCCACCCCCTACAACTGAAGAATTCAGGACTTTACCTCAAGCCATTACGTAAACCTCCTTCTTTGCTCCCCACCTGGGTTTGTATCACACCAAGCCATGGCAACCCTCACATTACCAAATATGGCTCTTGCAATACCAGTTTGGTACATGTTCACCATGACCATGTTGACTAAATCAACACACATGCATGAAGGAAGATTCCCTGTACCTCCACTTCATGGGACCACCCCTACTCAAAACTATCCTATGCCTACCACAACTAGAGTTTCAAGAAGGGCGAAACAAAATGGTAAAAAAGGATAAACTTCCAACTCCTCCAAGACCATGCAACCCTGTGCATTATGTGAGGAATTCAGGCACCCAACTCATATATGCCCTGAAATAGACGAGTTAAAAACAATCATGAATTCCTCTAAAACATCAGTAACCCTAGCTTCACTAAAGAGAGAGAAATTCGTACCCTTGCATAAAAAGGAAGTACGAACCAACCATGCGTGCGTTATATGCAATAAATATGGACACTATACCCATCATTTTCCTAATATCACTCAACTTCAAGAGAAATTCAAAGGGATCATCCAAGCCAACAAGAACAAGCCAATAGCGCTAACCCCACCTCCACAGGATGATAAATGTCAAAACATATTCTACATTTAGGAAGAGGAATTTTCTAGCTCTACACCTGCCTAGAACACATGAAGGAAAAATAAGTAGTATTTCCAATCCTCTACTTTACCTTGTGCTATATGCGATGACCCTACTCATCTAGTAAACTTTTTCCCATAGTTATGAACATGTTACCAGGTCCACCCAACCAACCAAGAGGCTCAAAAAGAAAAACTAAGCATCAACACCATATATGCACCATATGTGAGGAGAACCATCATAAATGGAGGTGCCCTTACCTTCCCCAATTCTGCAAAACATTGAATTTTGTACATAAATTCGTAAAGAAAAATCCTTATCTACTGGACCCAGATATGGAATTCATGTAACCCATCCCCAAACCCAATGAAGAAGGACCCATAAATGTCATATGTGTGTTTCAGGAGAAGAGACGATTAGGCCCCCGTCATTTCACCTCCAATCACCATCACCATTCTAGACCATGCCAAAAGAAATAAAAAACCACATGGCAAAGAAATTTGCCCATTGCATGTTCATTATGCAACAAATCCAACTATTTGATCTATAAATGTTGCAAAATGAGTAGGTTCAATGACATCTTCCACTTAATAGCCCACATTCCCTATAAGCACCTCTCAAACCAAGAAAAAATTACGTAGTGTTATTGTCGCATATGGTCTCAATTCCACCACACAAGGAATTGTCAATACCTTACATGGTTCTGTGCAGCAAGAGAAACACTAAAACCAATCCACACAAATAGGCCACGCCAGAACAAGACCTCACCCTAGAGATGGATACCTCCACAAGATATCCTGACACACAACGAAAACGTGGCATCAACATCCCACACTATGAGTAGCACCGCCTCTCATACAATCTATTCAGTTAGCTCTAAACCAATTCAGAGAAAACCTACCCATAGCACAACCGATACCTTTATACCGCACAAATTTCCAGAACAATGAAGCCCAGGAGAAGAGGGTCAAGGCCTTGTTCAACCACAACATCACCCCTTGGATATTCACTGAGGGAGAGTTAGTCCTCTGCTACGATGTTTCCCAAGAAGAAATAGGAAATGGAAAGTTCAAAACCCTTTGGAAGGGCCCATGCATCATCAAGAATTGCCTCTGCTAGCAGGCATACATACTATCAGATCCTGATGGGACTTGCCTAAAAAATCTTGTCAATGTTATCTACCTCAAAAAATTTCATCCATAAAATGTTGTAAGAATTTATGTACAATGACTTATTTTTTGTCATGATCACCTCATCATGGATGTATTCTAAATATCTCTCTCTCATCTCATGTCAATAGATGGACCTTCTGCCATATTATCACCACGGGTTTGTTGATGTCGCATCTCGATGGTCGCAAAATCTCATTGTTGCAATATGGGCCATATACTGTCTCGACTGGACACCTCGTATATTCAATGGAATTTGTATCAGGTCAGTCACCAACAATCGAGCAGAATAATGCCATCATAGGCCTCTTGGCCGATGCCCATCACCTAGGTATACATCACTTGCATGTATTCCTTGATTCCTAGCTCGTAGTATCAAAATTAAATAGGACGTTCCAAGTGTGTGATCCATGTCTTTTTTCTGAAGTAACTGCGTGCACAAATGCTGGCTAGATATTTTGACCAAATCACTTTTACACATATACCCAGAGATAAAAACATATAGCTGATCACATCTCTAATAAAATCCTCAACTAACATGCACCACATATATATAAACATCAAGATATATAAAAACATCAACACAAGATACATCTAGAAACATAAATACACCAAGAAGTATGGATGCATGTATCACATCATGACAGACACCAAAAATAGCTTCTTATATACATCAAAAAATATATATGAGCACAAAAATCATTGTCCCATGACCAGGAAGGATAAGTCAGCAAAACTACAGGGGAGCATCCTCTTAAATGGTTTCTTGCCCTCGTACATACAGCATTTCGACCAAAAAACAAAAAAATACATAGCCATACTCCCAAGGGTCCTGGTGGCCCAATCACTACATCAAGAACCAAGATGGGCCCTGTTTTAGTCGTTTCCATAGAAATACAGCACAAAGATGATCTATGCTCCCTCTCTTGGGACATCATCATCTCAACCATAACCTATGGAAGGTGAGCCCATCCATCAAAGGGCACACCTCCGATCAGGGACTCCACTCGTCCTTAGGAGTCATGATACCACTGTAACTCTACCTCGGCGACATTACATCACACCTCAGCCTCCTCAGCTCACGCGACTAGTCTCTCTGTATCCATAGCCCCCTCTTTGGAGGGCCCACCAATCTCAAGCCAAGGCTATTGCACCAGTCACTTTGCGCCACCCTAAGCAGTAGGCGGTGGCATCGGTACTTGGGGTCTCTGAGGAACAAGCGCGTCTCCTGCAACATCCATGTGTCTCGAATCATGGCCAACCAGATAGGTCAGTGGATGTCCTTGCGGCCCTGCACCTGCAAGTAAACAAAGCATAGTGTCAATATCATCGTAAATCATAAATACATGAAAACACAGATATGCATAGAAATGTAGAAACAAGAAACGTATACATGTTGGTCCCTAGGCACCACCTAGAAGAAGCCCCATCTCCGGATCTCCCAAAAGTCAACTTCATGGTACGAGTAGTCCAAAATCAGTTGGGGGTTAGACTCAAACCAACATTGTACCGCATTTTCCCAGTAATGACGCACCTCTCTTCCACCCTCCCACTACATCGCTCGTCCCCAATGGTGCATGTGAGGCTCCCAATGAGTCCTCGCCAGTACTACAAGAATAGGGCAGAGCATAACCACCCACTCATAAAGTATGTTGCAAAGCACACTCCCATTACAAAAACTCTTCAGCATCAAACATTGAACTTGGGTAAGTCAAGCCATCTTCCCCTGATTTAATAGTTGTGCCCATTCAAAAAATGCCCCAACCTATATTTTTTGTAGAACTGATATATGCAGCCGTGAGCACTAGTTGGAGGATGTCAACCCCACCAGTCTGACGATCATAGCTAGCACTACTCACTCAGCTAGATCCTCCACTTCTTCTATCCTCATGCAGCCATCTGAAATAGGGTTAGGGCCACAGTTCCCATCAATCCAAACCCTCATGCTAGCATCCCCTCCTAGAAGTGGATAGGGAAGCACCTCCCCTCACGACATCAAACCAGTGATGAAATAGATATTGATCTGCAATGATATATGGAGGTTTTAATGAAGGATAATCATCACCTGATGATCCACATCCCAACATCTAACCAAATATCACAATAACCTATCTTGTGACCTCATCAATGGGTTCTGAAGAAACATCAATAACCCCCACTATGCTAGCCAATGCCTCACTCCAGCATCCTGCGACACAAAAGTTCGGAGAAGCACCCATTCTTTCTCTCTCCAAATCATCCTACCACCCAAGATGCCACAAGTCAGAAAAGAGAACCCCTTAGGTCCTCAAAAAATAAAAATGGGGGAAAAAACCATTTTTCCCACACCGCATGCCTGCCTCCTAAACAGGTGCACGGTGTGTGCCCCTATCCTCCAAAATAGCACACAGTACATGCATTTGTATCTCATTCAGACACACACATGATGTGAAAAATCTTGGGAAATGCATGGCAAACCTCCGAAGGGCTCATCGTGCAAACCCAAAAATCAGATGCACGCAACGCTCGTCTAAGTATTCCTTTCACATGGGGTCTTCATGCAAACGTGAGTTTTCCATGAACACCGTACGACTCAAGGTGAGTCTCCCATACAGTCACCTAGGTTGACCTTAAAAAGGTCATATAGGGGACCCCTGTATGACCTACCTAACCTAAAAAACTCAAAATCACAAAAGCTAGGGCTCAAGCTCTTACCTGTCTCTCTCCACACGAATCTCGGGTGCACGGGTTGACTGCAATGACAAGAAATGCTTTAGGAAAGCTCTCTAACCTCCACATATCAGAAATGAAAATGATTGATATTTAGGCCCCTTGACCCTATCTATCACCTTTTTTTCCATCTATTGGGGTAAATTACAAAATCCTTAGACCTCTATTGAAAAAACCGAAAGAGACACAAAGATCAATCCCACGACATCTTCATCATGGAACCGTTCGTTCTGGTAAATACAAAAAATCATTTTTTCGGCCTTTTGCACATGTCATGTACTTCTCCAACTCTCTAATTCTATAACATTCATTGTATATGTATGTCTTGAATGATATTTCACTACAAGTTTTGGTTGTATCCATTTCAAGAACATCACACATGGTCTGCTTCAGCCAACAGCTCGACAAGCAGAAAGAAAGCAACTATCATTCTCCACTCAACATGATAGGCTTCTCTCTAAAAATATTTTCAGATCCTGACATCATTTCTCTGAAATGTGCCATAAGTTCCATCATCTTGACCATGTTTACCACCATCTCACACTTGTACATGATAAGAATTCACAACGGTCGATAGAAACACCCTCCTCCCCCATGGATCCTTTCATCATTGTAGATACTTCTTCACATAAAGGAGCCATGACCACTCACTCCGGCCTAGGAACCATATCACATGCATATCTCAAAGTTTAGTTTCATTATGTCACATTCATTGTGCATTCACCTCGTTTCTCAAGCCCTCTCACAATACTAACGGATGCAACTCTGCATCCTACATTTGGCCTATCGTTCATCCACATTACATAGCCCATTTTGTACCACTTCACCCTCCTCATCCACCCGACATGGAGAATAAATAATGGGGACCCCACCCTCAACAGATATATTACACCTTTACAGAGGTTACTATCATCATGGAGCACATGTCTCCGTGGTTTTACATCTAAACCAACCCCTATTCTTTTGGCAAGTGTACAAATATTTTTCTCCACATTTGATTTTTACAATTCATGGCCTTTTCCCACTTGCAGTCTCTAATCACCTTTGGTCACAACTCATCAGCAAATCACCCCCATTTTTCACATCCATCAAAAAGCACTTACACCCATCCTGGAAATCCTACCGACTCCAGGATCATCAAAAAGCATGTTTTTGACCACTATCGCTTGCATATCAAGCTCTGACCTAAGAATAGCTATTTGTATCCTCCAATATCAATATCCCTTGCTATCATGACTATCTAACCCAAGTTATTACAATATCTTCATATCTCACATTGATTTCTTGACTCACCATGTCAGGCGAATGACACCCCTTTCCTATCGACTTCAACAAATATATTCCATGAAAGAGGTAGTACCTTGGATACTCCCTCCCTTAATAGGGATATCCTCAGGTGGCATATTGGGAACCATTATTTCCCAGTGATGTCATCGGTCCCCTTGACATTTGACATCAACTCAATCATTTATGTCAAGATGGTGCCATACATAGTTATTGTTGCAGTTCATTCACTTAGTCGAAGACCCCCACATCACCAAGCACCTCATTCAGTAGTGCTTATATTATGATATGGGGGATGTACCTACCGCCAAATACCTATGGATACCACGACACCCATCAACCAATTTCTTCACCAAGATATGCATAGGAGAATAATATTTCTCCTATTTGACTAGAAACTGCCCTTGAGGGCATCAACAATTTTCATTGCCAGGTATCAGCACATCAAAAACCACCACGTTGACTGGACACAAATCAGTTGTTATCCAATTGTGAGCAGTTCCAATTAGCCACAATAACAAGCATGGTACATGCCCACCTATTATATACACACCATTAATTTAGTTTTTTCACCAAATAATGGGTATCATCCATACTCAATCAAGGGGTTTTTCTCTACTCATTGTCGCAACAAGTTATCCTCTCCCTCGAAAAGTTAATCAGACTCTCCAAAGGAAATGAAAACATGATGTATTTTGGCTATACATTTTCTCCTAAACTCATAGATCAGAGGACAATTTTTAACACCGAAAAATCATTCACTTGTTAGTACAATCCATAAGACATTAAAAATGTCCAGCAGAAGGCACAAGTGGACATTTTTCTAGCCGAATACATTATGAAGTTTAAAAAATCAAAGTTTTTCTAAGGTCCAAATTTTATAAAGGAAATTAATTAAGGTATCACGTATCTTTCTTCGATAAACACACATGCGGCATAACCTCCAAAAGTCGCGCAGTTGCAGAAAAGATGACTCAGTAATCCAGGACCACTCTACACACTTGGACCTGATTTTTTGACATTAGATCGGCCTAGTATAGTTGAATTCGAGATGCCTTGGAGAAGTGTAGCCCTCAGTGGAATCCTCTTGTCCTACTCATGCTATCATACATGTACCAAGAGAGGGAAGAGGGATTCAAAAAAATCTATATAAATAGGCCATGGGAGAGCCAAAAGAAGAGACATTGTTATGCTGGCCAAATTGTTGTTTGAGAAAACTACCATTCCATTGTTGAAACCAAGGAAGTGAAGAGCACTAGCATGTTGGCCAAATTTCTTCTAAGCAACACAACATCTTAGTGAGTGAAGAGGAATCTGCCATTTGGAGAGTCTTCACACTTATTTGAGAGAGAGGAGAAACATGCAAAGAGATTGAGGAAAAGAAACCCCCTTGCTAAAGATATTTGAGCTCCCTAGCTCAAATAATTCTCTTCAAGTGTCTAAGACTCTAATTGTATTCAACCTCTACCATCAGCAATCAGTAAAGGGATATTTTTCAATATATTATTGATGTGTTTGCTCCATTTGAGCATTGTTTTGTTTATGCATCTCTTTGTTTAAATTTATGTTTATGTATGCATTGTTTCCACTATTTATAATGTTTTGTTTATTAAATTTTATCCATTGACAACACCAATTTTGATTGTGATCTTTTGCAGGTAACAATCCATTGCTAAGGGGGTGTTTTTTGGTATACTTATGCCACAAAAACAATACAACAATTATCATTCCCTTAAACACATTAATACTATTTTTGCAGAGATACATTGGTTACACGAACTGAATATTTTGTGACATAAATGTATGGTACAACCAGCATAGATCAATTTTAACTTTAGATATACAAAGCATTGAGAGGGATCAAATCTCTCAAAATGCAAACCTCTTTTTGAGTACAAAATTTGAGGAAAGAGTTGTACCTTGAGAGATTTGATCCATCTAGACACTTGGTAGATCCAGAATTAAGATGGATCTATGTCGGTTGTTTATAATATTATTTATATTCATATAAATTTAACATTTGTTTATATGAAAATATTCTTCTAATTTTATTAAAACCCTCATACTATATAAAGCTACATACATATACACATCACACATTTCTTTGACATGTTTTAATATTTTTAAATGTGATATGTATAGCATATATATACTTATATATATATATTATATATAGAGAGAGAGAGATTGAGGAAGAGAGAAAAAAGGAGGGGAGGGGGGAAGGGGGGGGATTTTATTGTAATGTAATTTCCACTCACTGATCCTATTGATGTTAGGTTGTCAGCCTATTTGTTGTGATATATCCTTTTTGGTGTCATTGGTATACATACAAGGTATGTGTATGCTAGCTACATACCCACATCTTGCACAAATTAGGTAGTATTTTATGGTTTACTATGCTAGATGATTGGTTAATGATTTTAAATTATAATTAAGTCCTAAGATTAATTAATATAACACTTTGATTAGCCTTAATTTTGATTAGTGATTAGCCCTTAATCCTAATTAATAATTGATTATTGTTTTTATATTTCATTATGATTAAATTAGTATTTAAATTAATTAGAATTCTTATGACTCTATTGATTGAACCGAACTTTAAGGATTACATTATATTATTATCCATTTATTAAGTGATGGGTGAATGAATTGACAACTAGAGGCATTAACTAGGGGACAATCGAGTAGGCACGAGAGATAAGGTGCGGGTGGGCTCAAGAGTTTATTAATAGAGTTATGTGGTAATAATGAGGGGAGATATTTTTTGGGAGTTCATGAGAAGGATAAGTGTTGGGGGGGAGCATTGGGGCGTAATTTTATTTTTATTTTGTGAGGATCATTTTGTCACATGGAGTTTCAAAGAATTTTTGGGAAAGGAGGGTTGAGAGGAGGGGGAAATAGGAAAACATGGCAATGCATAGTGGATTTTGGAGTTGGAAATCGAAATATGTTTGGAACCTAGAACCTGGACACATTACGACTATGGTTTGGACTTGGTCTTGAAATGTTAGTGAACATGACAAGATATCCTAGGCTAGGAACCCAAATAGGGTATTCTTGTTCCCTAGGTGGCATATTCAACTTAGGTGGTCTCAGGATAGGAGCACCACACAAGGGAAAAAAGACAACCTTACTAGGTACTTTAATTATTATTATTATCAAGCTATTTAGAAAAAAAAATGAAATTAAAAAGAGGAAAATGCACACACACACTTATACTATTGAAACATCATAAATTGACGAATATGTAGTTGTATAAAACATCTTTTAATTAAAGATACAAAATATTTATTTTATTTTCCAATCTTTACATGTAAGTAGCATAGATTATTGTATCTATATATAGAGAGAGAGAGACTATTGTAACTATTATGCTTTTGATTTTAATTAGCTAAATGTAAACATGAATTTCAAAATTACGAATATATATTATATATATATATAATATATAGAGAGAGAGAGGAGAAGAGAGAGAGAAGGAGAGAAAGAGTCCTTGAAACCTTGCAACTACTAATGAAGAGCAAACTAATCACAAAAGACACAAGATTTCTCTACCAAAAAAACTACAGAAACATAGAACAAAAAATTTATCTAGGGACCCCAATTGGGAAAAACCCCTCTTTCTTGTATTGAATCAAATAAGAAATATGATCTATTACATGTAATATGCTTCAAGCATGAATCTCCCTACAATACTAATCAACTCTCTACAAAAATTTCCCAACACTTAGGAAAATAAGGCTTGCTAAGAGCTCCTATTTCCTTGCGGAATTCCCAAGAGAATTAGCTTTTCCTGCTTAACCAAGCCTATATACATTGTACAATAATGAATTACAATTGTGCCTTCATTCAATCTCAATAGGTAATTCAAATTATCATGACCTATTAGGGCTAAATTAGTAGTTGTGTTGTATCTTAGAGCATTAATTATAAACTTTGAATTTCAAAATTATGAAAATTGAAACATATATATATATATATACACACACACACACACACATATACATATACATATACATATATATAGATATGAAGAGAGAGAGAGGCAGAGAGAGAGAGAGAGAGAGAGAATGTAGAAAATCTTTGAAACCTTGCAACTGCTAATGAGAGAAAACTAATCACAAAAGGCACAAAATTTCTCTACCAAAAAAAATGTGGAAACATAGAAGAAAAAATTTATTTGGGGAATCCAACTAGGAAAAACCCCTCTTTCTTGTATTGAATCAATTGAGTAATTTGATATATTACATAGAATCTACATCAATCCTGAAGCACCCTACAATATTGATCAACTCTCGACAAGACTTTCCCAACACTTAAGAAAATAAAGCTTGATAGGAGCTCCTATTTCCTTACGCAATTCCCAAGAGAATTATCTCTCCCTACTTAACCAAGGCTCAATCTTGTATACAAAAATGAATTACGATTGTGCCTTCATTCAATCTAAATAGGAAATTCAAATTGCATGACCTACTAGGGATAAATTCAGCAGCTATTATTTTTAACTAAGAGTAAGTTAAGTTAATAGAAAGTCAACTACTCAACTAAACTAAAGTCTATATCTATTCTAGAACTAGAGATCAATTAAATAATGAACACTAGAGTTAACTCCACGATATAGCTAATTTTAGCCATCAACCGGTACACAACTCATTGCATGCCATCTAACTCAAATTAACTAACTATAAGTCAGTGCTAGGCCACATCACACATGTTAACTAAAAGCTAACTCAAGCAACTATGATACTGAATTTGAATTAGCATCTTTGACTAAGGCACAAGTCAAAAAAGTCATTCCTTGCTACATTTTCAACACTCTGTCTCAGCAAGGAAGGGATTCTTGGAAGAACCTTGTCCACCTGGATCTATCTTAAACTCTACCAAGTTCTTTGTTATTGCCGCTTCTCCTTCTAAACTAAAAGGCTTATCTGCTTCCTTTTGGGGAACCTACTTTGAAGACTTTTTCTTTCCCACCAGGATCTTTCAGTTCACCACCTTAGTCATAAGTAACTAGGTGTTTGCTTCTTGATGTTAGGAGACTCAACTCTCTTTTGATCTCCCTGAACCAAATCCTATGCCCACTTGGCTCAAAATTTCCCTATACTGGAAGTCTCTAACTAAGTGGCGTCCCCCACTTGCCCTGGGCTATGGTCCTCATCATCATCATCCTGCTGGTCAATCCAACTTCCAACTAACTTAAACTGAAACTGAGATACTAGTTGAGGCTCCATCTTCATAGCTCGATTTTACTCTCACTCAACTACCACATATTTACTTTGATAACTCTATGCCTTGCTAGTCCATGCTACAGATGAATCATCCTCCGATTTTTAAAGGTTCTTGATCCTAACACCAATTTGCTTGACCTGTCCTGAAGAAAAATGCTTGAGGCAGGCCTTCCCTTTGTGGAATACTACATCATACCCTTTCTCTTCAAGGAATGCTACTAAGACAAGGTTTTTCTTCAATCCTAGAACATACATCACATTCTTGAGATGGAGAAGGGAACCAAAATCCCTTTTAAAGCTCATTGTACGAACCCCTTTGGTCATGTATTTTCCATCATCTCTAAGCTCAATATGGAATTGCATGTCTTTCTCCTCCAAATTGTTTAATAAATATTTAGTCCCTTTCATGTGGAATGAAGCTCGTGAGTCAATGTACCACAAATTACCTAGAACTGAGATTTCCATGCAAGTTATCAAAGAGAAATCCAATTCAAACTGAGAAGAGAATGCTTCTCATGTTGTTGTTGTTGTTGTAACATGCTTGCTGGATTTATTGTTTTGACATTTTGTAGCATAAAGTACAAACTCATGACAATAAAAACACTTGATATTGTTAAGAACCTTCTTTTCCTTGTCTTCATTCTTACTAGACTCGGTTTCCTTGGGCCTTCTTGCCCTTGGCTTTCTTCCCTTTTCCAGCTAAAGAAAATTTCTTCTCATCTTCTGACCCTGAAGAGACTCTATCCCTTGTGTTCCTACTTATCGCTTCCTACATAAGATTTGACCACGGACTCTCCCAATTAGGGAGCCCATCTCTTCCATTCACTACATCCTAGAAAATTTGCCAAAATTTTGGAAGAGAAAGGCTCACAATATCTGTTGGTGGAGCTCTCTCCAACACCTCCAAGTTGATCCCTCATTTGAGAAAACCTAGATAGATAAGTAACAATGGGCTCATTCTTTCCCATTCGAATGTTCCTTAATTTGTCTTTTAAAGTTAGATTTTCAGCATCACTACTACTTTCAAATAGATCATTAAGGGCCTTCCACACATGGAACTGTGTCTCCTACCCATGAAAATTTAGAACAATATGGTCTCTAACTCCTTCTAGGATCATCCTCCTAGCTTTGGCAATGTCCTTTCTCCATTGAGTCACTTGTTGTGCATCTGATGTAGGAGGTTTAGGAATATCGGTCCTAATGTATTCCAAACCCCCATTATCATCTAACACAACCCCCATTATATCCTTCCATACATAAAATTACGAGGTTCCTTCTAGGGCATGCTCTTTCCTCAAACCATAGAATGACATGATTCCCACAATTATAGAATTCTTGCACTAACTGATCTTCTCTCCAAATAACTTTGAATATAATAAAGGAACTCGGTCTCTATCTTGTTTTTTGCTATGATACCATGTAGAAAATACTTGAAACCTTGCAACTATTAATGAGATAAAAATATAAAAAAAGTCACAATATTTCTCTACCAAAAAAAATACAGAAAGAAAAAAATGAATAAAAACACAATCACACATAGAAAACAAAATTTATTCGGGGAAACCAATTGGGAAAAAACCCTCTTGCTTGCATTGAATAAGCTGAGAAATTTGATCTATTACATAGAATTTGCTTCAAGCCTAGAGCTCCTAGCAATATTGATAAACTCTCTACAAGACTTTCCCAACATATAGGCAAGTAAGGCCTGCTAGGAGCTCATATTTCCTAGTGCGAATCTGCCCCTAAAAAATAGGAATTTCTCCTATTTCCTTGTGCAATTCCCAAGAGAATTAGCTCTACCTACTCAACCAAGCATGTACACAAAAACCTATATAATGAATTACAATTGTGCCTTCATTCAATCTCAAAAGGAAATTCAAATTGCATGACCTATTAGGGCTAAATTTAGTAGTTGTTGTTGTTAACTGAGAGTAAGTTGAGTTAAAAGAAAGTCAACTAGTCAACTAAACTCAAGTTTATCTCTATTATAGAACTAGAGACCAGTTAACTGATAATCACTAGCGTTAACTCCACTAGATAGTTAATTTTAGCCATCAACTTGTCCACAACTCATTGCATGCCATCTAACTCGAATTAACTAACTATAACTCAGTGATAGGCCACATTACACATGTTAATTGAAAGTTAACTCAAGAAACTGTGAGAGTGAATTCAAATTAGTATCTTTGACTAAGGAACAAGTCAAAGAATCCATTACTTGCTACATTTTCAACACTCCCTCTTAATGAGGAAGGGATTCCTGGAAGAACCTTGTCCACCTAGATTTGTCTTCAACTCTGCCAAGTTCTCTATTGCTGCTGTTGCTCCATCCGAACCAGAAGACTTATATGCTTCCTTATGGGGAACATGCTTTGAAGACTTTTAATTTCCCACAAGGTTCTATGATTTCACCACTTTAGTAATAAGTGCCATGCATCCTATGTATCTGGGTGTAAGCTTCTTGATGTTGGGAGACTCAACTCTCTTCTCAATTCCCACAACCAAATCCTCTACCCACTTGGCTCGAACTTTCCCCATATTAGAAGTCTTTAACTTAATGCATGCCTCCACTTTCCCTAGGCTATGGTCCTCATCATCATCATCATGCTAGTCAGCCCAACTGCCAACTAGATTAACTTGAAACCGAGATATTGGCTAAGGCTCCATCTTGAGAGCTTTATCATGTTCTCACTCAACCACCACATCTCTACTCTGAGAACTCTTTTCCTTACTACTCAAGGTTTCACATGCATCAACCTCCAATTTGTACAGGTTCTTGATCCTAACACCAATTTTATTAACCTATCCTGAAGAAAAATGCTTGAGGTAGGCCTTCCCTTTGTTGAATACTACATCATACCCTTTGTTTTCAAGGAATGCTACTGAGACAAGGTTTTTATTTAATCCTCGAACAATCATCACATTATTGAGATGCATAAGGGAACCATACTACCTCTTAAAGTTCATTGTACCAACTCCTTTGGTCATGTATTTTCCATTATCTCTAAGCTCGATATCAAATTGCATGTCTTTCTTGTCCAAAATACTGAAGAAATATTTATTCCCTGTCATGTGGAATGAAGCTCTCGAGTTAATGTACCACACAGTACCTCAAACTGAGCTTTCCATGCAAGCTATGGAAGAGAAAATCCAATTCAAACTGGGAAGAGAGTTCTTCTCCTCCTATTGTTGCTGCAACATGCTTGTTGGATTTCTTGTTGGAAATTTTGTAGTATAATTTCCAAACTCATGACAATGAAAACACTTGATCTTGCTAAGATCCTTCTTTTCCTTACCTTCATTCTAACTAGACTCAGTTTTGCCTTGGGCCTTCTTTCCCTTGGTTTTCTTCCATTTTCCCTCTAAAGCAAAGTTCTCCTCATTTTCTAAACCAGAAGAGACTCCATCCCTTATGTTCCTCCTCATCTCTTCCTGCACAATATCTGACCACAGTCTCTCCCAATTAGGGAGTTTATATCTATCATTCACTACATCCTAGAAACTTTTCCAATATTTGGGAAGCCCAAGAAGAGCAAGGTCACAAGATTTAGTGGTGAAATTGTATCTCCAACACCTCAAAGTTCATCCCTCACTTAAGAAAACGTGGATAGATATGTTACAATGGACCCATTCTTTCCCCTTCAAATGTTCCTCAACTTGTCCTTTAAAGTTAGCTTTTTGGCATCACTACTACTTTCAAACATATTAGTAAGGGACTTCCACATATGGAATGGTGTCTCCTTCCCATGCAAATTTAGAGAAATATGGCCTCTAACTCCTTCTAGTATCATCCTCCTAGATTTCGTAGTGTCCTTCCTCCATTGAGTCAATTGATGTGCATCTGATGTAGGAGGTTTAGGGATATCAATATTGGTGTATTCCAAATCCCCATTATCATCTAACACAACCTCCATTATGTCCTTCCATGAAAAAAAGTTCAAGGTCCCTTCTAGGGCACACTCTGTCCTCAAACCATATGATGACATGATTCCTGTAGTTGTAGAATTCTTGTACTAATTGATCTTCTCTCCAAAGAAATTTGAATCTGATAAAGGAACTCGATGTCTATCTTGTTTTCTGCTCTAATACCATGTAGAAAAACCTTGAAACCTTGCAATTGTTAATGATAGCAAATTGATTGCAAAAGACACAAGATTTCTCTACCAAAAAAACAGTGAAAAGAAAATAATGAATAGAAACGCAATCACACATAGAACACAAAATGTATCTGGGGAACACAATTGGGAATAACCCCTCTTTCTTGCATTGAATCAAGTGAGCAATCTAATCTATTCCATAGAATTTGTATCAACCATGAAGCTCCCTATAATATTGATCAACTCTCTACAAGACATGTCCAACACCTAGGAAAATAAGGCCGGCTAGGAGCTCCAATTTCCTAGCATAAATATTCCCCTAAAAAATAGGAATTTCTCCTATTTCCTTGTGCAATTCCCAAGATAATTACCTTTGCGTGCTCAACCAAGCTTGTACACAAAAACCTGCATAATTGATTACAATTATGTCTTCATTCAATCTCAATAGGAAATTCAAATTACATGACCTGCAAGGGCTAAATTTAGTAGTTGATATTGTTAACTGAGAGTAAGTTGAGTTAACGGAAAGTAAACTCCTTAATTAAACTCAAGCCTATCTCTATTCTAGAACTAGAGATCAATAGACACTAGAGTTAACTCCACTAGATAGCTAATTTTAGCCATCAACTAATCCACAACTCATTCCATATCATCTAACTCAATGATAGGCCACATCAAACATGTTAACTGAATTTAGCTAAATCAAACAATTGTAAGACTGAATTCAAATTAGTATCTTTGACTGAGGCACAAGTTAAAGAAGTCATTTCTTGCTACAATTTCAACATAAACTGTATGTATATATATATATATATATATATATATATATATATATATATATATATAATATATATATATATATATATATATAATATATATATATATATATATATATAATATATATGAGAGGGAGAGAGAGCTTATTGTAAGTATCGATATTCTATATGTTTTTTAACTAAATTTAATTATGGTCCATGGGGCTTTGGATTTATGGTTAATAGGTGTAATATTAAGATACTTGTGACAAGATTGCTGGTACAAATCCCTTAGTGGGTTAGCCAAAAAAATAATTATATTATTTTTTGAAATTTCATTGCTATAAATATGAATCATCACTATTTAGATTGTTTGTAATTTTATTAATAAAAATAAAATTCCAATACATCAAATTGAGTCGGTTGCACACATTATTTTTATCAATTCTTTTATTATTTTTTTAATTGCTATGACATTATGTTTTATTATTATTGGCATAAATCATTTTAACTCCTGATACCAAACTCCAAGAGTGATCAAATCTCTCAAAATGCAAACCCCAAACCTCTTCAATGATCAAATTTGATTATTCTCGATGCTTGGTAGATCATGAGTTTGTAAGTTCGTTTGTCCATCAGTGATAAAAAAAAATAAGTTTTGTGGTTAAAATATTTGATGGCTACTATATATACGTTATATAGCATTAAAAATACAATTTAAATAATGAAAAATTACACATTGTATTTTGCACTCTAAAGAAGTTTGCATGTGAAGAAATTTGATCCCTCTCCACTCATGTTAGATCCATACTTAAGATGAATATATGTTGATTTAATTTATATGATAAAATGTATCTTACTTTATAGCTAATATTTTTATTTTACATATATTTCACATATTTATGTATAAAAATATTTGTATTTTAAAATTCTTAAATATCATAGTTAAAAATATTTCATGTTATAAAATTGAAATATAAAAACTTGACTTGAATCAAATTATTATTATTATTTTTAATTTTAATATTATTAATATTTACGTCGTAATGTGTTTCCCTATAGGAAGAACTCCCCTCTAGTGCCACCCGATAGATTTCTGAGCCATTGATTTTGTTGTTAGCCGATAGAATTAATATTCATCGTTTGATCATAGTTATAGGCGCTAAGTGGAGATGCGTTGAGCGATTTCTTAAGAAACATCCACATCATCAATTGAATTAGAAACATCTACGTCATCTCCATTTTTTCTAGTGGAACTTCTAGTTCCTATCTTTCCAACCTATTAACGGTGGGACACGCTCTTCTCTAAGTCGCAGCACCAACACTTGACAGTTTCTTAACTGTGGCACGCCCTCTTATCTGATGATGTAGGAGCATCTAGCTCACTATGATCGGGTGAAGTCTCGCCAGGTTGGAAGGTTGTTGAATATTTGGATTGTTTTTTTTATTATTAGTTTATGAAGTTATAAGCTAGGATTCTAGTTTACTTTACTTTTAGTTGTTAAATGTCAAAATTAAATGTCGGTTAGGGTTATTATAGGTCAACAGAAATAAATATTAGTTTAGGAATTGATCTGCTAATTTAGGAAAGAAAAGACAAAATTGTCTAAAAGCAGATCTTGTAATGACAACCGAAAATTGTAGTTACCCAACCAATTGTTTCTGTTCAACTGACAAATAATTATAGTTTCAAATTAATTGTAACCACAAGGTATAAAAGGAGCAATTGAAGACAAGAGCAAGGTTCTACAACTTCATAACATAGAAATAAAGGAACAAATCTATTTCAATAAAAATTGTTGATTTGTATACATTGTCGATCTGTTGTATGACTAAATTTCTTTTCATTTATCAAATTGAAACAAACAATGTTGACAAATAGAGAAAGACCATGGTAAGGTCATATTGTTTTATGTTATTGTTGAATGAAAAAACTACAGTAAAACCATTTAAATGCATAGCAACAGAGTGAAGGGCCGATGTGTTGAGCCACAGTCCGAAAAGGAGTTACAGCCAAAGACCCAAGAAGAAACAAGACTACACACAGAGAACGGAAGAGCAACCTATAGCAAAGGTATTCCTTTAAACGATTCTTCATAATTTCACAAGTTAAATAGTGATAACAAAACCCTGTTTGCATTGCTATTGACCATTATATGCACACATTACATTCCTTGACAAACAACAACAAGGGCCGCGTCCTGAGTGGACAAACCCTGGCCTAGGGTTTGGGAACAAAGACCCCAAATAACCAGTCAATGAACATCTAACTAGAACAGGCAGGTTGAAGCCTCAACTCCAAAAGGAATAACGACTGTGCATGTCAAGCAAAGACAACAAAACCAAAATCTACAGAAAACCCAAAGAACTATCAGTGCATTGACGAGTTGAAGTGCCAGAGCCTACCGGCAAAGGTTCGCCACCCTTGGAAGACCGAAACCCAGAGGACCGACGTACCCAGGTCGAGCCATTGACCTGTATACACAACAGAGCATCGTTAATACATGTACAATGCGGAAAAAAACCAAGTCAAGAAACCATAGAAACAAGAGGGTTTTGCATATAAATACCTGAGCAAGCGGACCAGAGGTTCGAGGAGCAGAGCCAAGCCGAATCGACGAAGCTGAGACAAGAGGAGCGGTTTGGTTAGCATAAACACCAAGATGAGGTGGAAACTGAATCAGGAAACGAGTCAATACCTAGTTCAAGTCATGTAAACCTGCCAATGTGTTACCTGAAATCCGAGGACGACGAAAGTTCAACAAATTACACACAGAACAGTGACCAGAGACACCCATCATAATAGCGAAGGAAACCACAACCATAATAGAGGCAATAGTATAACAACAACCAAGGACGATCTTTGGATGAGACCCCAGATTCCACAACCGTATCATACCAAAAATGACAGGACGAGACTGAAAGACTTACCAGGTGAAAAAGCAAGCGAGCGTGCCAATAGAACTAGAGTAGTTTCAATCCACCGGAGACTGACAAGAGCATAACCAAGTGTGGGAGACTTACAATCATCCACAGTGATATCTGACAGAGAAACAAAGACCTCCATACTCAACAGAGCAAGAGCCAGATGGAAAACTCACCAAACCCTCATGCAACCACACCACAGAGTAGAACTGTCTCAAATGACCGAGAAACCAAGGTGTTTTGGCAAAGAACGAGCAGAGGAACCAGGCCCGAGGCATGTAGGTAGGAATTAAATGTGGCAGTAATTGCTCACAGTTGCCAATCCGACATCCGCTGACCACCGTTGCATGCGACCACCGAAAAAGTCCAAACGTTAAAAAAAAATCGGCGACCGTTGTAAAGCAAGGACACGTAGAGTTGTGGGCCGGTGTCACTGGGCTACGTTAGAGTGGTATCAGAGCGATTGTTTATGTTAGTAGGAGGAATGGAGAGAGGAAGGCGAGGTCGTGGCAAAGGTGCTCGAAGATTGGTAGAGGAAGGATTGAGAGAGGAGATCAGAATTCTTGTTGCTTGTTTGGATGAAGTAGAGGCAGGTAGAAGAAGAGATCCAGAAATGGGCAATGCTAGTGAAGAGGAAGTTGAAGTAGCAGCAGATGGACCAGAAGGTGAGTCTGCAGAGGTGAGATTGCTGAGATCTGTTTTAGTAGCAAGCAGTAAACCCAAACCAGAACTCCCGACATATGACGATAGGCTGTCTATCGAAGTCTTATTGGATTGGATTAGTGAGATGGATAAGTACTTTGAGTGCGAGGAAGTTAGTGAAGGCTGCAAAGTCAAATTCGCTGTGACAAAATTGAAGGGACACGCAGCCCTATCGTGGGTTGGTGTCCAGAATGAGAGGAAGAGGTTGAACAAGGGGCTGATTAAAACCTGGTCAAGAATGGTGGCCAAGTTAAAGGGCATATTTCTGCCGAGGGACTATCAAATTGCATTGCACAAGCAGGTGCAAAATTTGAGACAGAAAGGACTGATGGTAAAAGAGTACATGTAGGAGTTCTATCGAGTGAATTTGCGGGCCAGATATACAGAGGATACAGCAGAAAGAATAGCTAGGTATGTTAATGGGCTGAGGTTAGATATTTTGGATGAAATCAATATTTTATCTCCAAACAACACTGAGGAAGCGTATCAGAGTGCAATAAAGGCTAAGGAGAAAATTACCAGAAGGCAGAATGCCCGGAGAGGATGAGGATCCAGCAGAGGGAAAGGCCAGTCCTATGGTAGGGGCTGAACTGCTAACATCAATGAGGAAGCTAGCAGTTCTAAAGCTTTCGAATCAACAAATAAAGGTGACAGCACGAGAGGCGGTAGGTCATCTCAGTGAGGCAAGGGAAATGGCCGAGGTAGAGGGGCTGGTTATCAGTTTTATAGGTGTCATAAATGGGGGCACCGCTCATTTGAATGTCCAGAAGCAGATCGCTGGACAGCGGGGTGTGTATGTGGCGCAACCAGAGGAAGCAACAGCACCTCCTCAAGAAGCAGAGAATGCTCCAAAGATGGGAGAAGCTTTGGTGCTGCACAAGGTGTTGTTAAAACCAGTCAAGGAGGTCACCGAACAGACGCAGCGGAAGGCTTTGTTCAGGATGATTTGTAAGTCGCGAGGTAAGTGTTGTAAGTTAATTATTGATAGCGGTAGTACTGATAATTTAGTGTC
Organism: Pinus taeda; assembly: GCA_000404065.3. Lineage (NCBI taxonomy): Eukaryota > Viridiplantae > Streptophyta > Pinopsida > Pinales > Pinaceae > Pinus > Pinus taeda. Next base: position 127,137 of record APFE030120814.1, read on the forward strand.
CACAGAGATGGTGGAAAAATTGGAGTTGGAACGCTCGAAGCATCCCAATCCTTATAGAGTTTCGTGGCTGCAAAAACGCCATCAGTTGCTGGTGGATGAACAGAGCAAGGTCGAGTTTCAGATAGGCAGATATAAGGACAAAGTTGTTTGTGACATCATGCCAATGGATGTATGTCACATACTGTTGGGCAGGCCTTGGCAGTATGATAGGAAGGTGGTACACTATGGATTGACGAACTGTTACAAATTCGTGAAGGATAGAATCAAGCATACGCTTGTACCCATCAGGGAAGAAGGGAAAGCAGAGACTAGTGAATCAAGAACATTATTGTTCAATGAAAAATAGCTTTTAAAATAGGTTTAGGACAGTGAGATAGGTTATGCGGTTCTAAAGAAAGCAAGGACAGTCTTGTTGCATACGGAGGTATCAGATTTACCTACAGAGATCCAGCAAATGTTGGAGGAGTTTACAGACATAGTTGTAGATGACTTGCCAAACAAGTTACCCCCCAAAAGGAGCATAAGTCATCACATTGACTTCATACCCAGAGCCAGTTTGCCGAACAAAGCGGCATACTGAATGAGCCCCAAGGACAATGAAGAAATTAGGAAGCAGTTGCAAGAGTTGTTGGACAAGGGATTGATAAGGGAGAGCTTGAGCCCTTCTGCTGTTCCAACGATCCTCGCTCCCAAGAAGGGAGGAGAATGGCAGATGTGCACCGACTCAAGGGCCATTAATAAAATCACCATCCGGTACAGGTTTCCACTACCGCGAATGGATGATATGATGTATTGTTTAAGTGGGGCAGCTTATTTCTCTAAGATAGACTTGAAAAGCGGGTACCATCAGATTCGGATACGAGAGGGGGATGAATGGAAAACAACCTTTAAGATGAATGAGGGGTTGTATGAATGGCTGGTCATGCCATTTGGGCTGAGCAATGCACCTAGTATGTTCATGAGGTTAATGAATGAGATGTTGAAGGATTATATTGGAAAAATTGTAATTGTATACCTGGACGACATCCTAATTTTCAGCAGGACAAGGGAAGAACACCTTCAACATGTGCATAAGGTGCTGGAGAAATTACAGCAGAATAAACTGTTAATAAACTTGAAGAAATGTATTTTTTTGCAGAAGGAAATGATTTATTTGGTGTTTGTAATAGCAGAGAATGAACTGAAGATGGATCCGAAGAAGGTGGCAGCGATAGTGAATCGACCATCTCTGAAAAAATTGTTTGAGGTACGTAGCTTTCATAGATTAGCAAGTTTTTACAGGAAATTCATAAAGAATTTCAACGAAATTTGTGCGCCAATGCTAGATACCATCAAAAAGGCCAGCCAACCTTTTCAATGGACAGAGGCAACAGAGAGAAGTTTCCAGTTGTTGAGGAAGAAGATTACTGAGAGGCTGATCCTGAGATTACCCAATTTCAAGAAGTTATTTCAGGTTCGCTGTGATGCCAACGGGATAGTAATTGGAGTTGTACTCAGTCAGGAGGATAAGCCTGTAGTGTTCTTCAGTGAGAAGTTGAACGAGAGTAGACAGGGATACTCATCGTATGATAAGGAGTTCTATGTTGTTATACAAGCATTAAAACACTGAAGGCATTATCTATTGAGAAATGAATTTGTGTTGTTTTCAGATAATTCTGCACTACAGTATGTAATGCAACAGCACAAGCTCAACCACAAGCATGCCAAATGGGTGGAGTATTTGCAGAGTTTCAACTTTGTATTGACACATATTAGTGGGCAAGCAAACAAGGTAGCAGATGCGCTGAGTAGGAAAGCTCTACTTCTTCAAGAAAGCACTGTGCAGGTGCTGGGTTTTGAGCACTTATAGGACTTATACCAGGCGGATACAGATTTTAGGGAGGCTTATGAGTCATGTCAAAACCCTTAGTGAGAGATAACAGTCCTTGGTTGGACTACAATCTACAGGAAAAGTTGTTGTTTAAGGAAGGATAGCTGTGCATACCTGACTGCTCGATGAGGGAGAATATTATTCGAGAGAAGCATAGTGGAGGTTTGGCCGGACATTTTGGCATGGATAAGACCCTCAAGTAGCTTAGTCATTTTTTTTTTGGCCGAAGATGCGGAGAGATGTACAAAGGTTTGTGGCCAAATGCAAAGTGTGCCAATTAGCGAAGGGTCACAGTCAAAACACAGGACTGTATACACCATTACCTGTTCCAGGCAGACCATGGGACTCAGTCAGTTTGGACTTCGTCTTAGGTCTACCGAAGAAGCAGCGAGGATACGACTGGGTAATGGTAGTGGTGGATAGATTCTCGAAAATGGCACATTTTATTCCTTGCAGGAAAACCAGTGATGCCACCCACGTGGCCCACTTGTTTTTCAATGAGATTGTCAAGTTACATGGATTGCCTAAATCTATCCTTTCAGACGGGGATGTGAAGTTCACGGGACACTTTTGGCGTACCTTATGGAAAAAAATGGACACACAGCTAAGCAACAATTTTGCATATCACCACAAACCGACGGGCAAACAGAAGTTATAAATAGGAGTCTGGGAAACCTGTTACGAAGCTTGGTCAGGGAGAATTCGCGGATGTGGGATCGAGCGCTAGCACAGGCAGAGTTCGCTTACAATGACTTGCCTAACCGCAGCACAGGTTTCAGTCCATTTCAGATCTTGTACGGCATGCATCCTCGTGGAGTACATGAATTGCGGGACCTTGGATTGCAGGAAAGGCGAAGCAAAGACGGAGAAGATTTCGCTAATGCGATGAGAGACTTGCATGAAAAGGTGAAAATGAAATTACAGGACAACAGCTTAAAGTACAAACAACACTCAGATTTGAAGAGAAGGGAAGTACAATTTGACGTGGGGGACGAAGTCCTCGCGTATTTACGCAAAGAATGCTTTCCCAAAGGTACGTACAATAAATTGAAGTATAAAAAGATAGGACCTTGCAAAGTCCTTCGGAAATTTTCGGCCAATGCTTACGAGATACAGTTGCTACCCGAGATACAGTTCCCTTACACGACTGACCCAGAGGAAAAGGAAGAAGATGGAAACACGCGATCTACACGAAGTACCCAGGAGAAAGGAGAAGCTTGGAAGAGACAAATGCCTTACGTTCAACCTCCCGAGATCGAAATTATTCTCGACACTCAGGTGGTTAAACTAACTCGGCGGAAGGAGTATGTACAATACCTGGTCAAGTGGAAGAACCGTCCTATTGAGGACAATCTGTGGCTTGATGCCAGGCAAATTGAACAGACAGGTACTTCAGTCGAGAAGCTCATGGACCGGAGCCATGATTTCTTTTTGCCCCAGGAGCTTGATGCAGGAGCATCTAGCTCACCATGACCGAGTGAAGTCCCGCCAGGCTAGAAGGTTGTTGAATATCTAGATTGTTTTTTTTATTATTAGTTTATGAAGTTATAAGCTAGGATTCTAGTTTACTTTACTCTTAGTTGTTAAATGTCAAAGTTAAATGTAGGTTAGGGTTATTATAGGTCAACATAAATAAATATCAGTTTAGGATTTGATCTGTTAATTTAGGAAAGAAAGACAAATTGTCTAAAAGAAGATCTTGTAATGACAACCAACAACTGTAGTTAGCCAACCAATTGTTTCTATTCAACTGAAAAATAATTGCAGTTTCAAATTAACTGTAACCACAAGGTATAAAAGGAGAAATGTAAGACAAGAGCAAGTTTCTGCAACTTCATAACATAGAAATAAAGGAACAAATCTATTTCAATAAAAATTGTCCATCTGTATACATTATCTATCTGCTGTATGATTAAATTTCTTTTCATTTATCGAATTGAAATGAACAGTGTTGACAAACAGAGAAAGACCACGGTAATGTCGTATTGTTTTATGTTCTCGTAGAATGAACAAACTACAATAAAACCATTTAAATGCATAGCCACAGAGTGAAGGGCCGATGTGTTGAGCCATATTTCGAAAAGGAGTTACAGCCAAAGACCCGAGAAGAAACAAGACCGAACATAGAGAACGGAAGAGAAACCTATAGCAAAGGTATTCCTTTAAACGATTCTTCATAATTTCACAAGTTAAACAGTGATAACAAAACCATGTTTGCACTGCTATTAACCATTATATGCACACATTACATTCCTTGACAAACAACAACAAGGGTCGCGTCCTGAGTGGACAAACCCTGGCCTAGGGTTTGGGAACAGAGACCCCAAATAACCAGTCAATGAACGACTAACCAGAACAGGTAGGCCAAAGCCTCAACTCCACAAGGAATAACGACTGTGCATGTCAAGCAAAGACAGCAAAATCAAAATATACAAAAAACCCAAAGAACTATCAGTGCATTGATGAGCTGAAGTGCCAAAGCCCACCAGCAAAGGTTCGCCACCCTTGGAAGACCGAAACCCGGAGGACCCACATACCCAGGTCGAGCCATTGACCTGCATACACAACAGAGCATCGTTAATACATGTACACTACAGAAAAAAACCAAGTGAAGCAACCATAGAAATAAGAGGGTTTTGCATATAAATACCTGAGCAAGCTGACCAGAGAATTGTGGAGCAGAGCCAAGCCGAATCGACAAAGCTGAGATAGGAGGAGCGGTTTTGGTTAGCATAAACACCAAGAAGAGGTGGAAACTGAATCAGGGAACAAGTTAATACCTGGCTCAAGTCACAGAAACCTGCCAATGTGTTGCCTGAAATCTGAGGACAATAGAAGTTCAACAAATTACACACAGAACAGTGACCAGAGACACCCATCCTAATAGCAAAGGCGACCACAACCATAACAGAGGCAACAGTATAACAACGGAGATAGTATAACAAAAACCGAGGGCGATATTTGGACGAGACCCCAGATTCCACAACTGTATCATAGCAAAAATGACAGGACGAGACTGAAAGACTTACCAGGTGAAAAATCAAGCGAGCGCGCCAACAGAACCAGAGTAGTTTCAATCCACCGGACACTGACAAGAGCATAACCAAGTGTGGGAGACTTATAGTCATCCACAATGATATCCAACAGAGAAACAGAGACCTCCATACTCAACAGAGCAAAAGCCAAACGAAAAACTCACCAAACCCTCATAGAAACCACACCGCAGAGTAGAACGGTCTCGAATGACCGAGAAACCGAGGTGTTTTGGCAAAGAACGAGCGGAGGAACTAGGCCCGAGGCATGTAGGTACGAATTAAATGCGGCAGTAATTTCTCACAGTTGCCAACCCGACATCCACTGACCACCTTTGTATGTGACCACCGGAAAAGTCCAAAAATTAAAAAAAAAAATCCGGCGACCATTGTAAAGCGAGGACACGTAGAGTTGTGGGCCAGTGGCTGGGCTACGTCATCTGAGTAGTAGCACCAGCACTTAACAATTTCTTAACGGTGGGATGTCCCCTTCTCTGAGTCGCAACACTAGTGCACAATGCAGTCGCCATGGATCTTCACTGATAAAACACCAGCTAAAGCATGTAAGGGATGAAGACCCCCTTTTTATAAATGTATGTTCAATGACCGTATCTTTCTCTGTTTCTACTGCTTCGGGATGGAAGATCTATTATTATAATCTACATCGTTTTCTGGAATCTACCATAGTTCCTCTTTAATATCTGCCAAACGTACTTGCTGCGAAATCCTATTTCAATGAGCCTCCATTTTATTTCCAATAATTTTACAGTGTTCTTAGTGTATTTATTTCCACCCTAGTAATGTTTGGCTTGTAGCTCGATGTACATTTGGGGATTTTTATATCTTCTATTATGAATGTTGTATTTTCAACAACATAATGTTTTCTAGCTATTGTTCTGTCGTTGGCTCTTCATTAATTAATAGGGATAATTTTTTGTTTCATTGACATTCATGAAAGGATGGAGGGATTTGAAAGCCAAAACCATGCCCTTCTTTAGTCTGGGTGATGTTAAAGTTAAATTAAAAATTGTACCTACCAATAACCCTTTGCTTCATGTTTCTCTGTATCTTCATCTAACATAGCTCATCACACTATATACACACAAAAGCATACCACCTTCGTCTAACATAGTTCATCACACTACATACACGCAAAAGCAGACCATGCAGTAGATATAAAGTAAAATACCTTAAAAAACGAGGCTCTGGACTCTCCAAAATTTGCATCAAAGAATGAAGGAAAAAACCAAAGCATGCTCTTATCTCCAAATGATTCAAAAACTTTGTATATTAATATACTATTTACAGTTATTTTAAAAGTCTCAAAAAATTGCTTTTCATTCCAATCTTTATGAATCTTTATTATATTTTAACCATCTACATTTATGGCTAACTTAATGTTTTAAGCCTCCTTTCACTTTGCAGGGATGCGATGGGTTTGTTCTCATTGACTCAAAAGCTAAGTTACCAAGTTCGTCCGTATCGGCCTAAAAAATTCAGAAATTCGTTAATACGATTCGGTTCATGTCATGATACGATAAATTTAATACGATACCGATTTTTTTAGTTTACGGCTTGGATTTATGTTAACAGTCACTAAGGTTTTCTGCGTTTTATTATCTTCAAAACGGTCGGTTGCAGCTATAAGCAAAGAGGCTAGAGTAAAAAGCAAGTCGCTTAAAATAGATGGAAACATGCAAGGTAAAATAGATCCATAGAAATAGTCCTACCACCAAGGTATTCGCTGAGTAACCTTATAACTTTTACCTTATCAGTAAACTAAAATTTATGTGTTAGAAAGTGTGAAAAATAATAATTAATATATTTTTTAGTAAACTAAATTTGTATATCAAAAAGCATTAAAAAATAATTTA